>JAQIWH010006964.1:0-12099 GCA_034695005.1 Cryptops parisi
GAAACGTGTGAGAGGTACGCTCGTCAACCATTGGCTGATTCATTTAGCTTCCTCATAATTGTGCTAGCAATTCTGTGTCAGCTAATTTGGGATAGAGTTTAGTGCGTTTTATAGACACACAGAAATGTTTACTGGAAATAATTTGGTTATGTTCAATTTATTAATCACTAGCTGTATGTCAACAATGACGGGTGCTAGAATTGTATCCTCATTGTTATGTTTACACTTATTAGCTCGGTACTAACAACAAAGAGCGTTTATATTCACTCTCTTACACACATACACACACACAGATCTGGAAAATTATATATGAGATGGACTAGACAGATGGAACAACTAAAGCTTATTTTACAGAAATCTCAATTCTTATTTGGTTACCTGTTGAAGAAGTAGTACAAAGATAACGGGAGGTAATTTCACAAGGTGGATTTTCGTTTCACATGGAGAAATAAATGCAGAAGTAGTTGGAGCAAGTTTAGATTAACTCAGAGTTTGGAAAATGATGTTTTCTGCTCGAGTTAGTATTGTATGTCTCTTTGGAAAACGTTTCAAGCAGATTCCTCCATGGATATACAGTACATATAAACACACACAAGCGACGTTCACTTTATTTTTTTGGCAACAACCGATTTGCAAAGGGGCCAACGGCTGTCAAGCTTTAGAACAGCTGTCGGCAAGTTCGAAGTGTTTACGGCCTAAAACGAAATCCAAAGCAGCTGCTTATTAAAATATACAGCATTATCCTTTCTCTTCACTGGCTTTCTCGGGTAATCATAAATCGGAGTGTCAGTATATTGCCACCGTGCACTTTGCATTGGGTATACTACATCACTTGGTTGCTATTAAAAGCGAATTTGGGGTAGGTTATAATTAAGTTAATTAAAGGATAGTCTCAGCCATTTTTATCACTTGTTGTTAAATCACTATTATTATTATTTAATAATGATTATAATAATTTTAAGTATGGCATTATAATTAGATTGTTTCGATTTTAACTTACAGAAATTTTGCCGTTGTCCATATTCGTAGTTTTGCAACAAGACGTTTATAGATCTTGTGGAATGGGAGAAACGCAATATCGGAACAATACTCACCTACTGTAGTCGTAAAGGTAGAATATAGAATATTAAAAATATTTATTCGTTTAGTAAGTACAAGTTCTTAATTTTAAGAGATTAATTCATTACACTCGTTGGTTACAACTTTTTGTGGGTGTAAAGTTTTAAGATCGAGTCTAAAAAGGACGTTCCAAATTCTTGCATCTTGTTTAGATTTAGACAATGTCAAGGAAGGTGGAACAAAAAACTGACAACAATAATAGACAAAACTAAAAGAAAAAATGAAGAAATTCTTTGTATATTCTTACTTATGCACGTATTATTGTTCCTGCAATCGTTTGAACTTAAGTGTTCAGTTTTGCGGAACGTCACAAGTTCTAAACATGTGATTGTTGTTGTTGTTGTTCACTCTGATCAATTTATAGTCACTGATTCACGTTACGTTGGTGAAAATTGCAAAAGTGACGAAAGATCCTGATATCATCATCAACCTACCTCGTTGTGATTTACAATTTAGTTAAAGTAACATTGCAGTTGTATAGGTACATTATATTATATCTTTAAAAAAATAAACAACTCGTAATGGTGCAGTGTCAACTCGGCTGTCTGGGTAATTGCAATTTCCTAATGGCGGCAATGTGTGATTTACCAATGGAAAAGTTTGGTCCATGAAAAATTACACATTTTTAGAACACACTGGCAAATTTCCACTTTGCAGGGGAAGCCAAAAACCTTTTCTACTTCGATATGATGTAACTAGGAAATGTGGAAAAATCAAAAAACTGTATCAGTTTTCTGATTGGTTTCAAACTTTTGTTTTGCCTTACTTTCTTTGCCTTCGAATTCTATGCTTTTGCGGTGTTTCTTGGCGTGAATAGTTTTTTTAGCTCTTAATCTCTTAAGAAACATGTTGCCTCTGTGTTTTGCAGCTAGAGTGTATCTGATGATGTCACGGCCAAGTGTTTGGCGAATGGGAAGGATAATTATAGGGCTTTCGTTCGAAAGATTAAAGCCCATGTAGCAGAGAAACTCGAGATTTCTAAAATTGCATTTTTGGAAATTCTACACTTGCATTATGAAAAGTATACGTATCGGAAATGGAACACGAAAATGATGATAGTTTTGCTCAAGTGTGCCATGATGGGTTTGTGTTTATTATTAATTTGGAATGGTTTAGGCACCAATTTTGTTTTTCCATAAAACGTTCATCCAAAAGAGCTTTGAAATTATGGAAACCATTATTGTAGTTGAAGTTACTGAAATTACTTTGATTTCAAATGTTTTTTTGTTCTATTGTCGTTGTTATCAGTGTTAAAAGTCAGATTTAGTTGAAAAAAAAAATTGTTGGTGGTTTTCCCACAACAAATATTTATACAACAATGTATCGTTAACATCCATTAGTTACATACATACTAGTATGGTACACAGCAAAAATCTATGCACTTGTTTGTGGTTAGCTGAGACGTCCGCTTGTGGTGCTACTTTAATATTTGGGTTGTGGGTTTTGAAGGCCAGTTTCGGTTAGTTTAAACAAACAAAACACGTATTAACTGTATGATTTTTTAATGAACCAGTAATGGTCTACTATTAAGTATGTTGTTGTTTGTTTGTTTAATTAACTTAAACTGGCATCCAAACCCATTGCCCAAGAACAAACAAGTAGCGCCACAGGGACTCTTAGCTCACCACAAGTACCAAAGTTTAAAATATATAGGAAAGTCTTATATTTATGAGAGTTTGTTATATACGATTTCACTGATATGTGACAAAAGAGAATTTCCTAGATGTTCTTTATACAATATACGGTGAAATTTTCCTTATTGTGCGATTTTGTGCATTGGTACACAAGTGAGTGAATGCTGTAATTTTGTCACTTGATGGGAATTTCAATATACGGTATAAAATTTTCGATCTAAGTGAGGTTTTCTTGAACGTAACTCTCGCATACGTCGATATGGGCAAGTAACAATCATGTAATATTCAAATCATACGGTTTTTTTTAATGTTATGTATTGTCATAGTTTCAATTTTGTTTTGTGTTTTTGCTCGACTTAGGCTAGGAAATGCATTATCACAACAAATTTAGCCAACAAATTCATGTCTTAACATGCCAAGAAAGTGGTCAAATTCATAATATCTTAAGATTACAAAAATATTAAAATTAACTTTAAAATATGAAAAATTTTGGTATAGTTACAATAGATTTTTGTAATATAAACACGTGAAGTAGCCGAAAACCTCTGTATCTGATGTACAGCTTTCTGATCTGTATGTTTTTTAACATCTAGTAGATTCAATAATCAGCAATTAGATGCATGTTATTGATGTTAACATTTATCGATTTCACACATGATTAAAAATTTAACGATTTTGTCTTGTGTGGTAGTCGCGAGTATGTTGTAATGATGTTACAGAATAGAAATTCGTTACCGTTGGGGTAGAATGTCACGAATTGTTAAAGCGCATCTTAGATTCAAACCGAGAGGGGGAAAAATGATATTCTATAACTTACTCAGTCTCACGTTACGGAATCCAGTGGCCAGTGCACACAGTAATTGCAAAAAAACACGATGTATCAGACCGGAGAAAAAAAATGTAACGAGTGGTGGAGAGTTGAAATGCGGAAGCTTGCAACAGCCAGAAGTGGCGCCAAAAAGGCGTTTTGTTACACTTATCTTCTGCTGCTGGTGTCAGAAGTCGGGATCTCCTCCAGTGACAAAAGATTCAAATCAGATAGTTTGTATGTATGTCCTTTCACTTGGAAAAATAAGTGAAAACAAATCCTTTCACGTCGTTTGTAACAGCTCTTCAGCCTTTCGTATACAAATGAGCGGGTTTGCGTCCGTGTTCAGTCGGCTTCATATGAGGTCTTTTTTTCTTCTTCTTGTCCCGATTTATTTCTCTTAGGTGACTTCATGGGTTGTTACGGTTTCCAGAAACTGATCTCAGCGTAGAAAACTCTTTTACTGACTGCATTACGTGATCCTTTGGCACTGGTTGGCGCTACTTCAAGCAAAATTTGCCGCAGTTTTTCACACAGTTGCTATAGCAATGGTGGAGTCTGTGGATGAACTGGTTGTTGCCAAAAGCAGCAGACGTTTGGTTTCACCAGCGCAACAGGTCGTTTTCATACACAAAGTATGATGCTACATATTAATACTTTGTATAAAGTTATGCTGTGTAAAAAGTGTATTTTTTTTATTCATATTCGTTGGATCTCCAAGTCATAATAGATGAAACGAGATTCAGTATGTTTCGAATGAAACAAGAGAAGAGTACAAGATTGCTTCAGTATAATGGACTACTATGAGCGGATATTTCTTTCAGTTAATGAGATTTTTACATTTCTAATATGTTTCATTAAAAGTTAGAAAAAAATAACAGATTATATATGAAATTTTCAGTCTAACTTTGGTTTAAGATTTGTGTATTATAAAATAATTTTGCGTGGTGGGTGGGTGGGTGAACTATTTTGCAATTGGTGATTGAACGTCTTCTTTAAGTGGGTGTGTGTGGTGTTTTTTTTTTTTTAGTTTATGGCCTTTGGATTTGAAAACTTTAATATACCGTATCTTATAAAAATTTAGACAAAAGTGAATAGGCTATATAAAATTTTTATAATATGAATTTTTTAATCTAACTTTGATTTTAGATTTGTATTGTGAAATAGTTTGTTATTTATTGCCTTTGGTAATAGAATATTTTTAGTGAGTGGGTGTGTTTTTGTTGTTTTTACGGTTGGGAATCTGGAATATTTTTAATACATATTGAAAATATTACAAAATCTGGTATATTGAAAATCCTACAATGTGGGTTTCGCAATCAAACTCGGGGTAAAAAATTGTGAAACTTTCTTTCAAATTTTTCACAAATTCTATGGCCTGGAGTGAAGTATTTGGAAATTACCTCATTTGGAGATGCGATCTTTAAAAAAAAAATGTCACTTCGGAACCTTGCTTTTAATACTTTTTTGGTTGTTTATAAATTTGCCACAAATTAGACATTTGTAATTGAATGATCGTGTAGGTTTCTTTAATTTTTTCTTTATATTAAACGTGATGAAATACATTTACAAAAATGCATATATGGAAATTGCAACGTTATTATTCGTGGTTGTTGGGTGTTTATAAAATCCCATCTTCTCGAATGGGTAACTATTGTACTATTGTTATTAGCCAACCAAAACCAAAACAGAGAACACTGTTTCAAGTATGGTCATAGATGCATCAAAGTCGTCATCGTGTTTGTTCGCGTTCAATTTTAGCGAGAAAGTTTCCGATTTAGGCATTGCATTGAAAACATTTCAAGATTGCGACCACAAATAGATTAAATGGTTCCACTATTGATAGAGTTCCCATGTGGTAAAAGAATGCGGCAAATGTACATTAGCACCTACGGGGCACGAGATGGAAATTGTTTAAAAGGACCAAAAATAGACGTTGTTATGCGAGACAAACACAGTTTGCTTCTCTAGACAAGGTCGAGGAACGACTTTTCTAACTCTTAGCTGATAATAGAAACAATACAAAGGTTGAGGTTGTGATGACATTGAATTCGAATTTAATTGTTACCGATGTTCAAGCTAACCTTCAAAACCCGACTGCATGAAAATAACGATATCCAAATGTATTGGATGTAAGACTGGAAGATTTGATGCAATGGTTGATGATTCAGCTTGGAATTTGTCACCCCACAAACTGATGTTTCACCTTTTTAAAAAAAAAATATATATATATTTGTCACATTCACAGGACAAATATTTTGCTGGTGATTCATATTTTATTAAGTTTAGGTGATGACATGTCGAGTTGAGACTGTGAATTTATTACTACGTTGGTTCACCAGACAAAGAAAAGATATACAAAAATGGCTGGTATCAGTAGCAATGCTTTGAAATTCGAGTTTGACAATGATTGCGCAATTATTATGTAGGTTATGATAGATTTCCCCAGGACCAGGAGATACTCGATCTACGCGAGGATTACGTTTTCCATTAATCAAAAATCGCCATATCCAAATTTTTATAAAGTGGAAAAACTGCAACCGTGAAATAAATGCATGAAATACAGAAGTCCTCGATTTATGCGATTTCTTATAACTTATAAGAGTTTCGTTACTATGCCATAGAGAAATCTACTTACGATGCTCGTTATAGACGCAAAAATCCCGTGATTGTATGATTGTGTGACGTGGTGCACAAATTACTTGTGCACCATCAACAAAATATACAAAATATAAGCACAGTATTTACATGTATGTATATGCTGCAACGTTCCATAATTTATTAATTACAGTACCTTTTTTAAAAAATAAATAACTCATGGTGCTGTTTCACAGTGATTTTTGATTTAGATTTAGTAGACAGACACACTGATGGTACACAATGCAATAACGATAATTAAAGTTATAAAATATTATATCAATGATTATTTTTCGTTTAATTTTTTGTATTATGGTATACAAGTACAGTTTTGTCATTAAAACATTTCTTCGAAATCGAAACTAAAAGTAAATCTTTTGAATGCGTATGGTAACCGCTTGGCGTCTAAAATTAAACCATGTAAAAACTCATGTTGCTTCGGAACATTCGTTCATTGTATTTATTCTTCTTTCTTTGTGTACAATTTTCATTTCATCTCATTAGTTACTGCTCATGTTTGTGTTGATTTGCTAACAAAAACACATCTATCAGGAGATATACGAGGATATATAAGCCTACTTGTGTATAAATTAGTAATTCTCCATTATTGCAGTTCATTGTTGTCATTTAAATTTGCACTCACGTTCTTATGAACCCGTACATTTCATTGTTTACATTCACGTTGTTATGGTAAACTCCCGTGGATTTAAAGCGTTCTACACGGATAGACAGGGATGTGGTCAATTACCTCATAATTTTGTACCTTTGTTTATATGTGAATGAATATAACGCTCTTTGACGTTAGTAGGTTACTAAGTAATAATAAAAATACAACAATCCAATACAGGATTACAACAATTCTAGAACCTGTCATATAAATACCACGTTCCCCTACCTTAACATAATGAAAAAAAATTTCAGGTAATATGTAGTAATTCACGAAATACATAGTGATTCTAGGGAAACCCTGTGTATTAAAAAACATATACCACGGAAGTAGAATGTAAACCTATAATACTTTCCTGGTCATTCTGAATTGAGAATATATTGTCATCATATCCAAATATTATAACAGCTATATTGTTTTAAAAAAATGTGTGCAAAAACTGTGTATTAAGGTTACCTAATTACTGTTTACAATTTAACCATACCAATTTCTAGCATGTCAAGTCACTACCTTAGGGACACCCTACATAAAGGTTAAACTCGTCGATTTGGTAATTGCTTCAATTTTTACACTATATTGTCTGTTGACAGAGGCAAGTTATGAAAAATTCTTTGTAAACTTACTAACATTTGCACTTAAGTACTCGTTGTATTTCATGTTGGAATTTGGTGTTTGTCGTATACGTGATTGTTTTCTAAGTTATTGTTCTCTTGTTTCGTTTTTACGATTTTTTTTCTCAAGAAATTACGTTTTTTTTCTTCAAGGATTTCTTTTTTTGGGTTTCACGCGTTTGTAAACCTATAGTTAAATCGACATTAAGGCTCGATCGAAAATTACACATAAGTCTGTTGCCTCGAAGTGTTCAACTGCCATGAAAACTCGGTAATTGTTATAAGCTATATCCATAAGCTGGAATTTTATTTGAATTGAGTTGAATATAAGTGTGCTCAAGCATCGTATATCATTCTAATAAGGAAATGAACATTGAAAATGCCTATTGTAGCTTATGGTCAGTTGATTCTTACATTAATAGGTGTCCATGAGCACCAACTGTTACATCACTGAACAGAACATTTTTTATTTTTTGCTCTTGGAAAGTACCGTTGGTGAAATGACGAATTGCAGTAACTTTGTCAACTTTTGTAAATTTTGTAACGGTGTTAAGCCAGTTTTAAGGGAATTTCTTGAACTAATTCTCTCTTATGAGCGATGCCAAGGAAACAGGATCTGGCCACAGTAGGAGGTTAAATATAAAAATGTTGGTTGCTTGGCGTTTCGCCTAAAGTGGTCCATTCACCTCATTTTATGTACGTAATGACCTTTTTGAAACACTACTGGCTTTTCACTTTTATTCATTACCCTAAAACCTGAGATAAACCTTACTAAATCACAATCTAAGTAGAAATGCCCATCAATATGTATGGTGCTTTCACTCCATCCGCTGATGTTTTATTCACCAGATTTGAATTTTAATCTTTTTAAGTTAGTAGCTTGCAAAATATATTTTTTTTCATGCAGTATTGATAACGTGATTGCAATTTTTAGATATAGATCGAAAATCTATATTAATCAAAATTGAAACTAGAGAAATTGAGATGCTACTTAGTACTTGTTTGTTTTTCAAATCATTTCAGTAGTTTGAACTTTCTAAGAAGAATGAGTTTCTGGCATTTCTTTGTTTACAAATTATTTGTACACATTGATTGGATGCTGACGACAAAAATAAACTCGTTGGCAAGTTGGATTTTTTTGTCTTGCCAACTAGAATAAACTTTTTGGGAGAATGTACACAAAAAGTGATACATTTTGTTGAATGCATTTGGAACCAATGTCGTTGACAATTTTCGATCATAAAATTGGATGCCAGTCTTACAAACAAACAAAATGGGAATGCTATTGTGCAAGTATATGAAGTGTTTCACTTGATCTTTTTTATTGGGATTTAAAGAGTAGTTCTTGGTGTGTTGTATTGCTATATAAATGATCACGTAAAACTTGCTTCAAATAGTCATAGTTCTAGCTTAATATCCAAAAAGATGTATAAAGATTATTGCTTGTATTGTTTGCATTGTTTGAGTTTGCATTCAAGAGTTCTGAATTGAAATTGAACTAAGTGTCTTGATCATAATGGTACTTTCGTAACTTAGAGGTATTGATTATTATAACGTTTAAAGTGTGTCCCAAAAGTCACCATACATAACTTGCAGATATAAGAAAAATAATTTTTCTTATGTATGCAAACTTTTGGAACTCCCTGTATATGCATCTGTATACGTATATACTGTAACAAGGATAAGGATGTTACAAAAGTTTACACATATGACTTTCCTTTTTCCGTATGTATGAAGACTTTTGGGACACCCTCTAGTTTGAATTGAATTAAGAAATCTTAGTTTTGGAAATACTGTATTTGGTTTGAAATGTTTTTCATTCAAAAATAGCGTAGTTCTATACTGTATTGTCTGACTCAAACTAGGATTCAAGATTAAACAAACTCGTGTTGTGTTTGTTGTGTTCTTACTTTGGTGGTGTGGTTATTTGCATTTTGCTATGATGTTGATACAGTTCTGAGTGTTAACTACAGAGTTTATATTCATGAACCGACTTGTGTAATACACGTAACGATTTAATAATTTAATAGTTGTACTTGTAACAACAAAATACAGTTTTTAATTATTGTTTCTTTTTTGAACAAACACTAGCTTTGGAAAAATTTAAAAAATAGTATTTGTAGCCTAACAGTCTAAATTGCTTAGATGCAAAAAAATTTTTTTTTGATTCCTGCATGTTTAGATTTATGCGAAATTTGATTAATAAGAATTAAAAACTTATGCAATCTTTGAGTAATTTCGATATTCAATTTATGCGTGTTTTGAATAATTCCATTTTTGATTTCTGCATGTTTCAATTCATGTGAATTTTTTACTAATTCTAATTTTGATTTATGCAAAATTAAATTTACGCGATCGTTAAGTAATTCGATAATTGATTTATACAAGTTTTTAGAATTTGATTTTTGACAATTTTAAATTTATTTATTTATTTATTTACATATGCGATTTTTTCACATTAGACTTATGCAGTTTTTGCGAAGGACTAAAGTAGTTCTAATTTCATATGCGTTCTTGTTACATTGGACTACAGTATATTCACATAAACGACTGTAGATGACAGTAAACGTTTAATTCCCAGCTCACACACAAACTCGCTCACCAACTCACAACTACACACACTCCACAAGTGAAGTTAATATAAAGAGTATAAAACAAGCATTGCTTGTTTTAAACCGATGATTACCAACTACAATGCTGATTATACTTATTTTAAATGCTAGAAAATATACAGAAAGTCCTCGAATTATGGTATTTTCTTAAAATCCTTATATGCGATTTTGCTAATAAACAACGAGATAAATCCAGGTACGCGTAATTAGCCAGAAAATTTCGTTATGTGATGTGCGGCGTAAGTAACTGAACGTTGAAGTTTTACCGCTATAATGGAATTTCAATATATATGCGAGTTTTGATTTATGCGAGATTTACACAGAACACAACTCTCGCATGAATCGAAAACCTCTTGTATTCCAGTTTCAAAAATGAGACTTACCTGTGTTAAGATTATTTTTTTTTCTTCTTTCGCACTATATAGTGACTTCTTCAATTCACCTAAGATTTCATTTCACTCGATGGTGGAACACACAACTTTGAAATAAGTTTTTTGTCGTTGTTGTTATCTTTCACTTGTTTTAGAACAGCCAAAACACGGTGGACCATACAAATCACTCTCGGTGGTATTCTATCTCTCAAAAGTCAGCGTTGTGTTTTCTTTCTTGAGATTTTACCTCCTAACTGCGCATGAGTACTAATTGGAAGATCTTCAAGCGTGTACATTGGCGAACGTTTGCCCTTTTTTATTTTCTCTGCTTTGGCTTCCTCCTCTCCCCAAGCTAACAACGTCAAATGAGATTTTTCCTTCTCGCTCCTCTTGCTTCTTTTATTATCATCTTAGTTGAGCATCTATCGTGCAATCTTGTTTCTTCATCTCTGATCTTTAGTGTGTTTTTTTTTACTCTGTTGGGACTATAATTTTTTTCTTTTTTTTTGTGTATAAGTCGAAAAAGATCTTAACTTTTCAACAGGCAATTTTCACATAATTCCATTTTTAACACAATTTTCTCAAGAAAATTGGTTAAAAGCTGATTGATCCGCTATAATGCATACTTAATACCCTTATAGGGAATTGTAATGCGTTGCTCTGCAATTTTCAATTATTCTCACAATTTGGGTACAAACGTTATATAAATATAGATGTAAGGTCTGGTGTAAAAGGTTGTTAAGTAACATTTTTGTCAAAAATGAATTGATTGAAAGCATTTTCGAATGTGCAATTCTGTCTTCCTAACGAATGATTTTGAACAAATCATCAAAGATATTAGTATTTGTAGTGCAAGAAGTGTGAATTAGTTTATAGACAGCAAGGCAAGTTCAGAACAGCGTTTTCATCGAAATTGTAAAAAATATTTCTTAACACTCTTTCACATCAGGCCCTTCAAATACATACAAAAATATAAACAAATACAAGTTCTCGATTTATGCGAGTTCCGTGCTGGCAATTTTAATTATTACGCGAGGAAAGAACTTTTCCCAGGTGCTCGTTATATGCGAAAATGTTTTCGCTATTATTCGATTCTGTGATTTAGTACACTACTGCTTTTCTTTTATAATGTGTACACCACCTGTGGTGTACACACTCTCACTCTTCAATTGTTTATTTCATGACGATTTCGATATATGGGGATTTTGCTATTGTGCGAGAAGAGACATTCTTTCAAATGCTCGTTACAAGGTAGGCGAAAGAAATTTCCCTACTATGCGATTCTGTGCTATGATGCATCAGTGACTTAAAACTGCTGCACTTGCTACTTTCCGTCGACGTTGTTTGTGGCGAAAATTGAGGTTTAATTGACCGCGGTAGTTTTATGAAAATTTCGATATAGGCAAATTTGGATTTATGCAAGATTTTCACGTTACATCGTGTAAATTTAGGCCTAACCGCAACAACTTTGAGCTAATAAATCTACATATTAAACAACAACTCAATAATGTAATAAAAACAATCTCCTATACTCTTTAGTTTTCAGCTGTGTGTGTCTGTAGGTAGGTACTTGGAGTTCAACGAGGGCACCGACTGACCTTATGGTTGTCATTTGGATCTTAGACTTCATTAAAATCAGG
>JAQIWH010006965.1:0-12099 GCA_034695005.1 Cryptops parisi
TGTGTGTGTCACCAGGTATGTGGGAAAGTTATGACACCGTCTGGTAGAATACATTCTAAACTTTCACGTTTCAAGCCTTAGTGACTTAAAGAACATCCTTAGGAAAAATGACAATTAATTGCAACATACTTATCTGGTAAAGATGCATGTTTGCATGGCTTCAAGCGGTAGAGAATTAAAATTTTCTTATGTGAATATGATAAAATAGCATGTTAAAAATTGATCAACCATAAATTAGACTACAGTTGTTGGATCAGGAGTAAACCTAGTTATACAGTGAGTCCTCGACTTACGCGGTTAATTGGTTCCGAGGGTTTCCGCGTAAGTCGAACAATAGTTAAATACGATGTATTTTTTACATATATACAGTATATTCGTTTTAGACGACTATTAAAGTCAAATGAGCTGTATAATATCATGTTCATGTTGATTAATAATAATTACTTATATCATTACGGAAATATATAACCTATGGCCAAAAATAAAAAAACATACAAAAAGACAGAAAATCACAACCATAACATTTGTTCGGCATAACTTACAAAGTCCAGTAAATAAAGCTTTCTTTCCTTTACAAAATGATATAAATAAAGTATCGAAACAAGAATATACAAAAGTCAAGATAAGGAAGGCATTACACCAAGGCAATACACCAAGGCCAATAAAAGAAGACCACCCCATTTTGCGGTCAATAGTATTAAACCGACGTCTAAATGAGGGCTTTTATTTTTGCCTAAAAAACTGCTCTTATCCAAGTAGGCATTTGATGAATTAGCTCTTGACATTCATCAATAGAAAATTCTGTCCAAGAAACAGAATCGTCAAATAAATCGGTGAGTCTGCTGTCAAGGTGTGATGAGTGGTATGATCATAGCCTTGGATGATTTGTAACCCAAAGAATTGAGACGTTGTCTTGCAGTTTTAACACTGATATGAAAGCCAGATTTCTTCCACTCAGTTTAAATTTTTGTGGATGATTTAAATCTCATGTTTTTGCATATTGTCTGAAAATGTCTATCCTGACGTCTGAAGATACTGCAAAGATGACCAGACAATTTCCCGTTTTGAACTGATTTTGTGCATTTGAATTTCATGATATTGTATTTTACAGCTATGTTACTGCTTTTTGCACTGATATTCAGCGACGTGGTAATATGTAGGAACGATAAATTTTGTTTTAACATGAATGATTCTTGATTTGATATCATTAGATAACTCCTTTGAATTTTACAATCATTGGAGCATATTATTTCAACGATGGTTTCCAATTTACGACGAACGAAGAGAGTTGTACAAAGAATCTGTAATAAGTTTATGTGAAATAAGTTACATCTTACCATTGCTTTGCTTCAGGATAATGAACTGGTTTTATACTTATGACCACAGTGTTTTTGGCTTAAGTGTGTTTTCTTTAGGTTGACTTTTGAATACTTTTAAATTACTGTTTCGGTACTTTATTTATACCAATTTGTAGAAGAAAGAAAGCTCCATTCACTGGATTTTGTATATTTTTTATAATTGCTCTTATTTAGTAAATTATGGAGAAAACAAAGGTTGTTTGTCAGTGTTTTGGTGGTCTAATACTTTTGACCATGACCTGTATAACTCCTCTTTACTTTTTTTTTATAGAAATTTTTAGGGATTTATTTTGTTTACAATAAGTACTACATACGTTTAACAACACATGACTTTGCCGTTAACGGAGAAACACAAAACGGCGGTGACACTATCAGCTGGAACCAACTGCGTATCTACGAATCCGCGTAACTCGAATCCCCGTAAGTCGAGGACTCACTGTATACGATATATGCTGTACGTACCGGTATTTTAACAAAGTTTTGCACTAAATTTGACAGTTTTATTTTAAAGTAAAATGTTTAATTTATAATTTTAACAAAAATGTTACACAAATTAACTTTGAAGTGATATTTACATCTAAGCTTCTGGTAGGTTTTCGATATACAATCAGCACCACCTACTGACAGTTGTTGTAATTAGCTCAAATCTGCAATACTTCAGTGGAAAAGAAATACCATGTATTCTGTTAACTATTACTCAATGTATGTAAACTCTTTACTAACTTGTATCTATATAATATATTTTGTTGGTATTTATTATATTTATAAAAAATACTTTTTATGTTTGTCTGTCTAAATGTGCGCGTATGACATAAACTAGAGTGGACCAATTTTAACCAAACTTGGTACAAGAGTATCTGGGAAAAGTTATTGGCTATATAGTTCGGTTTTTATTATAAAGTTTAGAGTCATACAGCTTAAAACACGTTTTTTGTACACTCCCCTTAATTTTGAAACTTTATTCGTGTTCATGTTGTTTATAGACATTGTTAATGGTTACGTTTAAATTTAATTAATGTAATTAAAATGGAAAGAAACTCACAAATGTGAGAAGCCAATAAGTTGCCAAGTTTGGTGGTTGAGATAAACTAATTAAACCATTATTTTATTACTCGCTCTTGATACAATTAAATGGTAGGATCTCGATAACAATTAAACCTCCACGTAGTGACAGTTATTGCAACTATATAAACCACACAACTTATATTACAGGATAACAAATCTACATAACTGCTTCATTTTGTTATTTTTAGTATTAAGTTACATATAAAATAACTATTAGCTGATTCTAATTTATACAGTTTAATCTATAAATCAAGTTTAATAATAAAGTAATGTAACCTAACACTTTTTAGTTTCTTCTAAACAATAAAGCGGTAATCAAACCATTTAATTACCGTACTATTTTTTTTTAAGTGAATAATTTTGAAATCATTTATGATAATGAAATTCAGTTTTTTAATTAATCGTCAATTCACTACAAAAAAATTCGATAAGTTAACTGCTCTTTATTTATTTCGAAAATCCCAATTGGTTTTCACAGTTGTTGATTAGCCATTTTTTTATTTTTCAAAACCAAAATTAACCTTTTAATTCATTTCTCAAACGCTGTCATTCTTAATGAACGACTATTATAAATGAATAAGACAAAACTATCTTCAGATGAAGAAGTAAAGAAGAAAAAGAGAGACCATAAAGAAAGTAAATCTGACTCGATTACTGGTTCATTCATCAAAAGGTGTTTGGCGTCAATTCCTTTCATCACGCCCATCCATTTCTGGGTGTTATTATTGCTCCAAGATATTGGAATGGATAGATGGAAAAAAAAAAGAATAAAAACGAGTTGTCATTCATCTTGTTTAGATAATAGCTCTTTCTTTGATAGCCTAGTGTTAACGTCGCTCTTGGCGTTAATTACACACACTGGTGTATGAGACGGTTCATCTCTTCTTGTCAAGTTATTTTTTTTTCGTCTTTCTTTTTTAAAAGGAAAACTGGGGGACATTTAATCTTGAGGGTAAGGGTGTTTTCTAACAGTTCATTTGGGGGATAATATACCCTCTACTCGAATTCCGGTAGCAAAAATGACAGTTAATCAGTTATATAACCTATTAGTTTTATGGTGGGGGATAGATAGTCGTTTATCTTTGTGTTTTTTTTATTAGCTTCACTTGTGAGTGAGTTGTGAGTTTGTGCGTTAGCGAGCTGGGAATTGAACTATACTGCCATCTACAGTCGTTTATGAGAATATACTGTACGGTCCAACGTACCAAAAACCGCATAAGTTCGTTCATAAGTTTGAAAGGCCTGTAAATAAATAAATTGAAAATTGCAGAAATACTGAAAACTCGCATAAATTTAACTCGCCCATTTTTCACATTTCATTTATATGATGATGTTCAAAAATTAGCCGGATTTCTTTTACTAACCTATTATTATACAAAATTCACTGTTTATGTTTAGATATAAATTAAGTTTCACAAGATTTAGAGTTTTGATATATATATTTTTTAATGTATATGATTTCGATCGATATTATCAATATTGAATTAGTAAACGTTGTTGTTGGCTTAAAAGACAGAATTTTGTCGTGACGTTCTAATGCATTTTATTGCATGATTGATTATGTCCTTTGAGATGGGTCCCGTTTTTAATGGAGTTAATGATTACTCAATAAATAATTCAACGTGCGTTTTGATCTGAAAATTCATTAACGGTTTCTTTCTGACCCTAAAACAAATATCATTACAAAATTTTATTTTTTATTTTTATTAATTTTTCACCATCTCCATTAGTACATCATTTCGTTGTGAAAATTTTATTTTACATTAATCGAAAAAAAAAATTATCTTAAAGTTCGAAGAAAAAACTGAAAATAAATTTAAAAAAAAAAAAAAAATCGAAAACGGATTTTTTGAAGAAAAAAAAAGTTTACTTTTTTTATTTTTCAAAAGGGGTGGGGTGGGTTATAGAAGAAATCATAGAAACCACAAAGGGTTGGACGTTGAAGTCAAGTTGTCTTAAGAGAGACATAAAGGGCTTTCTAACTTAAGTGGATAAACCATCTATTACTGCATAGTGTAAATAAAAAAAAAATGGATGGAGTGAAAGAATAAGTGAAAGAACTTTTCCCTCGCGATGGAAGAATATAATCAAGGTGGGAATATTGAAAGCAGTGAATGGAGGTTAGGCGACAAGTGGATTAGAGAGTATGTGTCTGTGTGTCTGCGTGGGTGGTAGTTACCTTAAGAGAAAAGTGGATGATGAGATGAGACTTTTAGCAACAAAAGCCCGAGTGCCAACGTTTTCTTTTCATATATTTTTTTCCTTATTCTTCTTCTTCTTTTTCCTTGAGGAGCAAATGAAGATTGATTGAAGAAGTTGGCGTTTTCACCGCAAAAGTCTTGCGACATATAAGTACACTCTACGGAGATATGACGCGGAAAGATGATAGGGTCGTGAATTTGTAAAAGAAAAAGATCATAAAAAAAGTCTTGTAAGGTAGAATAAAAAGTTTTGTTTTTCTAATACTCGGATTTTTAATATTTTTCTCACTTATTTTTTATGTAGAGCATTACAATCACAGATTATAACTAGAAGAAGTAAGTAATAAATTTCTAGTGATGTGAATTAGGATGTAACGCGACGTTTGTTTTGTATTTGCAATTAATGCTGACATCTACCATTGAAATGTAACAATTTGTAGTTAGATAAAAGAACTATAGATAACGGAGGTGCGTTTGAGAGTGTCGAATGCTTTAGAAAGGTCAGTCTGTACAATCATAATGTTGGTAAAGTTAGGACCGTAAGATTTCACTAGGTGGAGGTATACATTTTTTTAGGAAAAATATATAATAACAATAATGTAGTACCTTATTGACGGCAGAGATATTACATTTACTCAATAAATAATTCCATATTCACAAAATTTGAATATAAAATTGAAAACCATCACGTTTTTATGGGTTTTAGTATCACTAAATTTCCATATGAAATATATTAACCCGTATGAAAATAACCATCATCATTATTATAATTTATTTCTAAAACTTTTTATGATCGATTCACTTTCATTTCATTACAAACCATCTTTGGGCTATTGAAACTTCCGGACATCAACATCGCACTTTGCCAGATACAAAATAAAAAAGTGAAAGAAAAAAAACACATTTTTATTACCCCTACCAGTAATAAAAAGGTATGGCGTTGCATTGTGTCGGCGAAGAAACCCAATTCTTCATGGTGAGTGAAGAAAAACGTCCATTGTGGACATCCAAGTGAGCTCTTTGGATTTATCTGGGCTTTCTCGGTACGAAAGATAAATTGTAAACGTGGCCAACCACAGAGTTGTAGTTGTGGGCAAAAGCAACTCTCTTCTTCGTCCATGATCCGATGCTCCTTGGTAACATCCATCATCGACCATCTTCTGACAGCCGACAAAGAAAAACCGCACACTTATGCCACATCTAAGGTCTAAAAACCACCCTCCAAAGACACTCCAGTCGCTGGTTGTTGTTGTTGACTTTATGGCACTCTGTGTTGTAATTTGTTTTCGCAGTAATGTTCCAAAGTGAATGTAGCATTTGTTAATTTCCACTGTTTTTGTAGATTGTGGTAAAGTATACCTGCTGGAAGGTAAGAATGGTTTGCTTGTTTTTTAGAATTTTCAAGAATTTGAAAAAAAATTTTTTTTTTTATTTTGATACTAAGAGTACTTGAGATTATATAAAAGAGTAGTAGAGGGAACCTAGAATTATTAACTTTGTAAAGCGAGAAATGCTTTATACGTAAAATCGTTTTAACCGAATTTATGTGGTATCGCCAATGGGAGTTCCATGATATTTAATGAAGTTGGGGAGAAATTTTGATACCAGAAGATAGTGAAAATAATTTATAAAAATAAAAAAAAATATTTATAAAGTTTTCAACTTTTACCAATTTCTTAAGTGATTAGATGTCTTCAACGAGTTTCACTACACCTTCGTTTTGTTTGTGTATAAATGGTTATTGATAACTGGAAGTAGACCCGTGCTGTAGCGCGCGAGCATTGGATAGGGGTTCTGGGTTAGTGATACAAACTTTAGATTCATAACTACAAACCTAACATAGTTGTACTTTTTACGTTTACAACCAACTAACCAACCAACTCCATCTAGTGACAGAATGCTACAATTATGACAGGTTTTGATTGTAACAACCATCAATAACGGCAGACTTGAGGATTCTGCGCAATGGGCGAGGCTAAAGCGTCCATGACAAACATTTACACGCACAGATCTGGGTAATTATTTTTATAATTTCTTGAAAAAAACCCATCCTAAACTGAAAATCTTATTTCACTTCTTAAGCGAGAAAACGTAAAACTTTTTTGGATGAATGAAATGATGAATGATGAATGATTTGATGAATGAAATGAATATGAACACAAATTTATGTTCAGATTCATTTTAAATGGCATTTGATAGACTGATCGTTGACTATTATATCATCATAACTGCAAAATATTAACTTCTTATATAGGAAACTTCTTAAACGAACAAAAACTTCAAATTGAATCACCTTTTTCACTTCTTAAGCAGAAAAACGCTTTAAATACAAGCTTCTTAAGCAAGTTTCACTACCGGTTCATTTTAAATTAATTTTGGTAGTATTGACCATTACTTACTATTCCATGTCTTAGTTGTCATTAGATCTAATGAAATTCCTGGGGATAATAGTTGTTTCTTCTAATATTTCAAAACATTTTAAACAATAAATAACAACATTTAGTTAAAAGTCATCTAGTTCTAAAAGAATTTCCATTTTTTCTTAAAACGGACATCTTTTCCTTCTTAAGACAATTTTTTTTTCTCCTGTCCACGGAATATCTTTGAAGAGTTTTTCAAAGAGTGAGGGGGTGTATAAGAAAAGGCCTCGAGAGGTTTCGGAAAGGGTTAATGGAGAATTTAGGAATTCAATGAAATTATGCGCTGCTGTCTGTTGAGGCTTTTTGTACTCTTGGTTGATGGATGGTGCTGTCACTCGGTTGGTCGACGCCACGTAAATTTCGTCTTTTGTACCCAACCAATGGCATTGTGGGAATAAGAAATAACAACTGGGTGACATTCGACTCGCACCATCTTTTGCTCGTTTCATTTTCTTCATCTTAACACAAAACATTTTTTTTTTCTTACACTTAACATCGGTTCCATTTTGCAAATTACATTAGTATGAATATTCACAGAGAAGGAATTTTTGCCGTCAGTTTTCTTAAGATGGTGCTGATGATGATGACATTGTTTTTCAAGTGGATACATTTCATTTTTTTTTTTTAAAAGTCAGATTGTAATACTGTATATATACTTATTTTTTTTTGAAAGGGTTGTTCTTTCAATTTTTTTTTTTAATAATTATAACAGTAAATAACAGAATAAGTATGACTTGTAAAGAAATGTTTGTTGAAAGGTCGTGACTTTCTCACCCACGATGTTCAAAAGTCATTCACGAAAAAACCTCTTGTGTGGTCATGAAGTTGAATTAGACGGATCAAGACCAGTATATGAAACATGTCAGAGATGTAAAAAAATATATTAGGAAAATTTAAAAGATGTAATTTTATCAATGACGTTATTTAAATCCAACGCAACTTGAGAAACAACGTCAAGGTCCAGAATGAAGCCATCTTACTTCGTCCGCTTTATCGTTTCTCGTTTATCGTTTTTGTATGAAACAACAAAAGTACATTAAAAATGCTTTTTGAAGATACTTTTCATATAATATATACAATATTTACTGTATGTAGCCTACATACGTAATGCAACAAAAAATCCACTTTTGATTTCTGCTCTTTTCGATTAATGCGAATTTTGATTTACGCGATTTAGGTCTCTGCTAATTTAAATTTATGCGATCGTTGAGTAATTCATTATTTGATTTATGCGAGTTTTGAGTCATTCCTTGTTTTATTTCTGCAATTTTCGAATTATTTATGCGATTTTTTTTTACATTGCGGTATCTGATTTATGCGAATGACTTATGCGGTTCTCGTTTTATTATTTTTTTTTATATATTGGACTATACCATGTACCATAATATTTTATAAACGACTGATGGCAGTACGTTCATCCCAGCTAACTCACAAACTCACTCACTCACAAGTGAAGCTAAAAAGTATAAAAGCCTACATTGAAAATAAACCATGATCGTCTAAAATTTTCACGTGAATTTGTTCAAAAGTACATCACATGTTACAGTGCACATTTTGTGTGACACCCCGTATATATTTGATACACGTTTAAGATTTAATGTCGCGAATTTGAATTTTCAGATATAACTTAAGATTGCGTTTAAATTTTGACAACAAAATTAGGTTTTTGAAACTACATCACTCACTGTTAATTAAGTAATAAAAATTAATTAAGGTAATTAATTTAAATCAATTATTATTTATTATTGAATCAGCTTTCAATAAAATTGTCTCGTTCAGCGTACAATTTTATTTTTTTGTTAAAATAGGCTTACAATATATAACATAACATAAAAAGAATTAGAACAAAAAGTTTTTATTCCACGTTTTTCCGATGATTGTTTGTAAAGTTTTTCATTTTTTAGGGATTTCGAATAATTTCTGATCGTATTGAAAAAAAACAAAACCAAAACGACGGTTCATTATTTTTAATGCAAGAAACAGGTTGGGATTTAAAGTGAACG
Organism: Cryptops parisi; assembly: GCA_034695005.1. Lineage (NCBI taxonomy): Eukaryota > Metazoa > Arthropoda > Chilopoda > Scolopendromorpha > Cryptopidae > Cryptops > Cryptops parisi. The sequence continues at coordinate 9,048 of JAQIWH010006965.1, forward strand.
CCAAGATGAACTTTATCTCCTGGGAAACAAAAGAAAGATCCTCCCAAGTTCATTTATCTTAATGACATGCTTTTAAAGTATCGTGAAGGAATTGTTATAAAAGTTAATCCCAACTTTTAGTTTAAATTAAATTATCTAGATGTTTCGATATAAAATCATTTATAAATATAAATTTATTTTATGTGTACCTTAGTACAGCCTATTGTTATACAATCATCATTAGAACCAAAATGGCGTCCTCCCACTTCAATGCGACTTCTGCTCTGTTTTTAGTTTCAGTTTTTTGTTGATTGAAATAAATGGAATGCTATTATTCTTAAATGTTTTCTTCAAAGCTTGGACCCATTTATGCTCTATTAGGTTTAAGTTTAGCTGTATGTCAGCATATATTATAATCTTTTAGGCTTCCCTAGATGGTCATTTCAACAAATATTTAAACTTGTTACCGTAGCTACACAATGTTGATGTGCGACGTCTAAGTCCACGATGCCACCATCTTGTTTTGTCTCTTAATTTCTCGGTTCGTATAAAATAAGCTGAATTGAAAACAACTCATTTTGGGTAAAGCAGCTAAATTGTAAACATCCTTTTTCTATATAATTCAAATTAATAAAGTTTTCCTCGATTAACGATATTTTATTAAAATCGGTTTTAATTCCTAAATCATATAATTCTTTACAATTATATTATTCCATGTCCTATATAGCCCTTTATCACTTATAAAACTCCTGTATAAAGTAGTTTTATTCAATTTGAATATATATAATATATTTAATTAATTTATATATTTAATAGACTCATCTGTATAACATTGAAGTTATAAAGTGAAGCCTACATTCAAGGGGTCGATTTACGTTGTTTTCGTCTCTATGTTTTTTATAGATAAAAATCGTATTTATATACATCGTAAACTTTTTTATTTTGTTTTACGTTTTTTTATAGCGTATCGTACGTTTTGTAGATAGTCTATAAACTTTTTTTATGTAAAGGATGATTGATGTTTACAACCTGGAGCGCCTCTGGCTGTAGAAAAAAAATGTGATTGATCTGTTTCTATGTACTTCAAGTTTAAATTATTTTGTTATATAATAATTATATATATTTTTATTAGAATAATTTTCAATAATTTAAGTAAAACATTAATTTAAATTTATACTTTTAAGTGTGTTGTATAATTGAGTCGACATAGGATGATATGTTTTTATAACGACGTTTTTAATACGTCTATACTGTAGATATATATAAAATTAAATTTTAAAATATTTAGAATCATATTAAAAAATAAAAGTACAGATTAATAAATTAATATTTTTTTTATATGTTTAAATAAAATGTTCAACATTTATGAGGACGTCTTGACACGAATTTTTAGATACCGGTATGACAACTTGAGCAAATTGTGGACGTCTGTAACGTCAGTTGCCAATTAGTTTTTGTTGGTTGGGGAAGAAACTAACGTCACAGTTGTCAACAAATTGTGCGAGATGCCATTCCAAATATTGCGTATGTCGGGAGGTGCATGTGTAGAATGTTAACCAAAAAACAAGACATAAAGGGACCATTTCGACGACATATTTATGTAGGTGTTTGTGGTACTAGATGTGTAAAATAACTTTTCCTTCGAGGATCAGGTAGTGGTGACGTTAAGTTATAAAAACCTTCCTGGAAGATGTTGTCTAGGGAATTTGTTTTTTTTTTTGTCGGTTTGTTTTTATTTATTTATTTTTTCTTCGGAACAAAATGACAAAAGTGATATTTTTTTTCTTAAAAGTGATTTGCGGTTATTTTTCTTTGTACGTCCATTTTTCACTTGCAAGTTTTTCTTTCGTTTTCTTTTATATTTATGTTTTATTTTTACGGTTTAGTTTAAAATATATTATTCTAAAGGTTATAAAAATATCAAATATACAATTTATAAAACATCGTTTTAAAATATTTATTTTCTGAATTTTAATGCATCAAGATTAACGTATACATATAACGCTGATTATGATTTGTTTATTTGTTAACTAATTATTTTTTTGGTGTAATTTTAGTACCGTACGTAATGGTACCATGGTGGTACGAGAACTTCACTTATCAAAGTAGTAAGATTTTTATAAATATACAATTGAATTCAGGTTTAAATTATTTATATTTGTTATTTTAAATTGTAGTACTCTACAGTAGTTTTTAAATAACCGCTCGTGGCGCTATTTGTTGTATTTGGGTTATGAGGTTAATTTAAACAAGCAAAAATCGTATTAAATATATGATAATGAATTTATGAACCAGTAATGTTTTATTAAGTATATTTTTGTTTATTTAACTAATTTAACCTACCCCTAACTCTATAACCCAAGTACAAGCAAGTAGCGCCAAAAGCGGTTCTCTCAGCTAATCAGAAAGTACCATGTACCAAACGTTTCAATAGTTATCGTATAGAAATTTTGATGTGAAGTTTACAAATAATTGGCAGCCGACATAAAGTTCTAGTTAAAGATTTTAAACATAGGTGGCGACGGCTGATGGAAGCCAATTTTCGAATTCGATGATTTTTCGATATTTTGGGATCGATGTTTTTGATAATTTGGTTATTTTGTTATTATTGTTATTTATTTATTTTATTTCTGATGTCAATAATTTAGATATGATTATTTTTATCATCATCACAAAGATATATATATGTTTTTTATCTATGAAAAATAAAGACAGTTAGGGGTTAGTTATTTATTCTAATTAACACAAAACTATTTTTATATCTAAAAGACCAAAAAATATTTTAACTTACAAACAGAAAATTCAGTTTATAAAAACTAAAATTCAATCATTTTTAACTTAAGGGATTATTATCTGGTCCAATGCTTCTATCTACAGAATTAAGCGCCTAACTGTTGCATTCAATAAAGTCATTCCTACTCTTTTCGGCCTATCCCTCTATGTTTCCATCTCCAACAAGTTAAAAATCTTCAAAATTTTGTCCGTTACTGAACTTATTACTTTCAACCGTTTAATTAAAACATCTTATGATTTTGTTGCATGACACTTCTCACCCTTTAAACAAATACAAAAA
>JAQIWH010006966.1:0-12098 GCA_034695005.1 Cryptops parisi
TAAATGGCAAAAGAAGTATTCAGCAACACATTGATTGTCACATATTAGGTGACCAATTTCGAAGTGATATATGTATGCTTTAGGTAGGTATGAGTTTGTCTATTGGCGGTGTCCTAGCAAGGCCCATATAAGAGGCACGTATTTCCACAATAATCTCAATATTGAATTTTTGTAACATACAACGTTTTTCCGGGCAAGCCTTCAATTATTGATGAACCATAGTAAGTGTTCATTCGGATAGATTGATTGTACATTACAACAACGAAGTGGTTAATTAAATATAGTAAACTGTAGATATACACATACATATTCATTTATATTTACAACAATGGTTTACTTGGGCTACACTAAATAAGACTTATATTCAGCAACACAATGTGAAAAACCCCTTTGTTTATGGTCAACTTTAAGTGTCAATTTTTCGGAAATGACACGATATCGATCCGTCAAAATTTAATAGAATAAAATGTCCCATAGACATGAACAGACTACAATAATTATGTTCAAACTTTCAGCTCTGTAGGTTACTGGGGCAGTCACCAGAAATGTAGCTGAAAGTGTTTAGCGTGACCTCACTCAGGCCAAGCTAAAGAAAGGGTTGTAATTTTGTTACATATGATTTTGTTATCAATTATCATATGTATGGAAAGTTTTACCATTGTAACTTACCATACATACCTTGGTAACTTACCAGGTTCCATGTCAATACGCCTACCGCCTAAGTCAAAAAGCCTACGTCAAAACACCTACTGTCAAAAAGGCCTGCTGACAAAAAACCCTCACAGATAGGATCTACCATTTGACTGGGTTGATTTTTATTTTATTGTTCAATTTCATGTGATTTCTGATTTTTTGATTAATGTTTTTTTTTTTGGATTTGGATTCTCTCTCTTTCATTTGTATTTGACATTATTATTACAGATGAGTAATATATTTGATAATTATAATGTAACAAACATCTCCTGTAATTAAATTGTTTCAGTTCTGTTTTAGGTATTTTTGTCAGTAGGCATTTTAACAGTAAGCGTTTTGACGTAAGCGTTTATGCAGTAGGCGTTTTTGTTGTAGGCGCAATACCAACTTACCATGGTAAGTTACCAGTAATTGGCACTTGATATGTAGTGAAGAATTTTGGAGAATTATTTGTTTTACAGTTCAGTATTCCTTTCAACAAATATTATTTAGAAACGTATTTATTGGAAAACTATGTATCGCTGTTAAAGTTGCATTTTTGTTGACGTTTCTGGTAAAACCAAACTATCCAATTCAGAACCGTTATTGGTTCACATTGCTATTGGTTCATACCTCGAAATTGTTCGGATGTTTGAGGTTCCATAAAGCGTGTTTCAGATTCTAAGCTAGACTGCTGTGGGATTATTACGATTGTAGCTGGATCAATCGATGTAGATATTGGTGTGTGTGTGTGTGTGTGTGTGTGTGTGTGTGTGTGTGTGTGTGTGTGTGTGTACTGTATGTGTGGGTTCTCAAGTTATTTACTGCTTACTGCTTGTATTTGGGTGTGGTTCAAAAACCGACGGGAGTTATGATAAGTGTCGAAGCACTTTGCAAAATTGATGTGTGTGTGAGCAACATAATAACTGCTCTCCTCGTTCATCATCAATGTGTGCAAGTTACACTACATAAGAATGAACTGTGGTGATATTAGTAAAATTTAGAAATTAGTAAGAAAACAACTTTCTTACCTTGTTAACTGACTGGGTAACCTACCAAATGCCAATCTTCCCTTTTATGTAAGGTTTTGATCAGTGATCACATGTAAACAAAGACAAGACAAAACCTATAAAAATAGGAAACGGAAAGACAACAAGATAAACCACATTCTAAACAGAATAAAATACAGGGATGCACGTTGTAGGCGTTTTTTTATGTTTTATATTAGCTTCACTTGTGACTGTGAATGAGTGAGCGAGCTGGGAATTGAACGTAGCCTACATGTACAGTATACTTCCATTTACAAACGTTTTAATATACTGCATAGTGACATGTTTGGTCCAATGGACCAAAAATGTCATAAAGGGAAAACGGCATAAATCCAATGTAACAAATATCACACAAATTGAATAAAAAATTACAGAAATCGAAATTTGAATTACTCGAAACTCACATAAATCGAATATTACATTACTTAAAGATTGCATTAATAAAATTCGCATAAATTGAATACATTAAAATTTGCATAAATCGAAACCTGTAGAAATCGAAAATGAAATTACTTCAAACCCGCATAACTCGGATATTGACTTTTTTAAAGATCGCATAAATCTTAATTCGTATAAAGCGAAACTATATACTGTATAAAGCTTATTTTTGAAAAGCATTTTTAATGTACTTGTTATATTTAATTTCAAAGTGTATTATATGTGTTTATAATCTATTTTACATACTACTAACTACAGTATATTTCAGTTATAACAAGACTGCTACCAATCAAAAAACCTGACTGCGTATAAACTAAGGCATATGTCGTCCGCCATATTGGTTTTTCATTAACGACATATAACTAGTGTCACTCAAGAGACTAAGACGAATTCATAGACGCTGCTTCACTCATCAATTTCCATTGAGCCGTTTAGGCTGTAGGTGGGACTATAGAATAATTAATGTATGGTATATAGCATCCGTCATAATGGCATATAGCGTCCGCCATATTGATGTTTAATGGATGGCAAATAGCCAATATCACTCGAGAGACTAAGGCAAATCTATAGACACTTCATTCATCGAATTTCATCGAGCCATTTAGTCTGTAGGTGGGACTAAAGGATAATTTGATGTATGATGTGTATTATCCGCCATAATGGTATATAGCGTCCGCTATATTGGATTTTTATTGACGAAATATAGCCAGTGTCACTCGAGAAACTAAGACAAATCTGTAGACAGCTTATTCATCAACATGCATTGAGTCGTTTAGCCTATAGAGGAATAATTGATATATGACATTTAGCGTCCGCCATGTTGGTTTATCATCAGTGTAAAAATATAGCCAGTGTCACTCGAGAGACTAAAGACGAATCCATAGACACCTCATTTATCAAAATTTATCATTTAGCCTGTCAGAGGGGGGAAACCACCAATGGATGCATACGAGTACATGTACAATACATACATACATTACAGTGGCGGATCCAGCAGAGAGCAGAGACAGTGTTCTCCCCTGTCATTTTCAGCAAATTTTGCACCAAAAGTTGTCAAATTCCCTTTTTTTTTCATTTATTTACAAATTACACAGGAATGTTGTTCACACAATGCTTTCCTACCCCTTCTGTTAGCCAAAATTCTGAAACCAATTGGAATGGATACATTTTTACCACGAAGCAAGGCCTTTTTAGTGCACATAAAATTCTAAAGCATTAGTACTGTACTTTATTTACTTTCTGTACTACATTTCTGTATATTTATTATACGAAATACTATATAGTAGTTAATATTGGTGTCCAGGGTTATTTTTTATTACCGGTACCTAAAGACCCCCCTACAAAATATCTTAAAAACTCTATACAGTAAAAGTAAACCAATGTCTTGGGGTTCAAATCTCATGCTCTCGATACTGTCTTTCTGTAATTGTTGATATTTGATTTATACTACATCGTGATATCTTCACTGTATAATAGCTTGTACGTCTACTTCTCATGTATCGAAATTTTTTAGATAATGTTATTATTCAAGATGGCGATGGTGAACTCCAACCGAATTGTATAATTATAACGCATGAAAAGAAATAGTTTGTTCACTGTATTATCAATGTGTATTTGCGTAGCATATACGTAGTAAACCCAACCTAATGAATAAGATAAATGGTGTAATTGTAAAAGGCTTGCCGTTTTCATACCGATTTTCCAATTGTATTCCATATGTTTGTTTTTATTATCACTGTATCAATACTTTAAAAAATAAATTCACTCAATTATTTGAATATTTTTAGGTGTACATGTCTTGTCTTGTAGTTTTCATGTGGTTTCAGCTACCATAGACATTCTTTAAGAAATGTGTAACTCTATATAGTTTAATGTATCTTATGTTGCTTATTTTCTGTTAATAGTTTCATATGACAAAACTCCATATCGTCGTAACCTATATAATACTTTTTTTTTTGTGAATTAAAGCATCAAATTTCGAGGAGGGTGAAATTTGATGTAGTAGTAAAATTTTATCGCTACTAAACAGGTTACGGTGGGTTAGCAGGGATGTTCAAATTGTACTGTAATGGAGATGTTAAACGTTTACTGACGATGATGTCTGTGCAAAGAACGAGCGTTTTTGGTGTTTTAAGCGATGCTTCGATTTTTCTTTTATCTGAATTGTAACATCCGCTTGGCTCGAAACTCATAAACCTGATGCATATGAAATTAAGCCTTTGACTGTTAAAGCATTACAGAATCTGCTCGTAAAACGGAATAACAATTTTTATGGCTGGTGGTTCATTGCTAATAACGTGAAGGTGTAGTTCTGATGCTGCTGACATTTTCATCTTTGAAGGTGCTTTCTTATCTTTTGGGTGAGATAGAGGTTGTCATGAAACCAAGTTGTAATGTCATTTTGGTCAAATTGATTGCGAGGAAATCTGACACGGTTAATAACCATATGGTCTAGTGGTTGAAATTAGATTGGTTTAATGTCTTCGGTGAACATCCTTGTTAATAAGTTTTGTTATCTAACCAGAGGTCCGAAACTCGTTTCAGGTGGTCATATTGAGGCTTCCTCAATGATGAATCCACATCATCCTTAAATTGGCATTTTTCATCTTGCTGAATTGCGAAATAGTTCTACAATGCAAAGTCTACCACATCATGGCAGCATTGACTGCGACGAGTAAGCCGTAACTAGCTTAAATTGCGCCTGAGGCAAACATGAAAAGTTGCGAACCCCCAATAAAGTAATTTTTTCTTTTAAAAGAGACGAAACGAAAATAAATACATAAACAAAAAAATTAAGTATTGGCTACACAGTAGCCTATCTAATAAAACAAAATAGTGCAGATAACATGCATATACTATTTACAACTTTTCATACAAAAACGTGTACGACTATTCAAAGTTCTTGGTTTGTTTGTTTTTCACACTATAATATTTTTATTCTAAAACTTAATGCACGAGTATTCATGTTTGTTCACTTTAATTTGGATTTGTTGTGTTGTTATTACTTTGAATATCACCATCATAGGGTGATACTCATTCTTTGTTGAATATAGTAGAAACAAATCTCAACGAAACTACCAACTACACAAAAACAAGAAACTGTAAAACATCTAAACTGCAATGTACAGTACTTCATTGATTAATACACGTACAAACACCTTTACTTATCTTGATTTGAAGGTTGGTGTAATCTGTAATGAAATGGGGATTAGGGCGAAACACCAACACCTCAAAATGCCAACAAAACAATACCGATCGTTCAAAATACCAACAGTTTAAAATACCAACAGAAATAATTCTTTATTATCAGTTATTACAAATAGGCCAAGGCATGCGTAATTACCCTTATCCACTTAATCACCTCAAAATTAACTTGATTACATCTTCTAACATTAGAGAAATGTATACTTCCATTTTCCTGAATTAAAAGTAAATATTATATTAGTTGCTCTCATGTTTAAAAAAAAAAATTATACAACCATGTTCTTCACAATTTTTAATTGTGTTATTTGTTGATATTGACTCTTACATTGACGTGAATAAAAATAAAATCGAACCTAACTTTAAATGACTAAATGAGACTACCTTTAAATGGTAGAATGGTATTTGGAATTGTCGGTAGGCCTATTATGAACAGTCGGTATTTGGAATCACCGGCATTTTGAACTGTTGGTATTATGAATATCGGTATAACTATGGGGATCGAATGAAATGTGCACCAGCCTCAAAATCGATAACCTTCAGGATACCACTGGTGCCAACAGAATTTCGTAAAATGGTGCACATTACGTGTACAAAAAAAGTTAAACTTGTGTTTCATGTCCATCGTGTCAGAGATCTGTAGTGTTACACGAATATTATCAACTAAGATATTCAAGAATACAATATACTTGTACAAGTATAAACAAACTATGAGGAACAAATACATATAAATAAGCCTTTCTGATATCACTCAAAAAAGGTGTCCTATGAGCCATATGTGCCCCCCCAGCCCCTCTCACTTTGTACGCCCGGGGCTGATGCCTCACTCGTCTCGCCCTCGTTACGGTTAATTATTAGCCTGTGTGTTTAGATCTCAGAAAACGTTTAACAACTTTTGACTCGAAAATCATTAATCCTGAAACACCAGACACCAGTAATCAGGAATAAGGTTGGGTCAAGTGTTATGACAACTCCACTAGCAAAATTCACTGTTTCACGAGTCGTTCATAAGAAAGTAAACCAATTCCTAAGCGTTTTCTCTCGTGTTATTTAATTTTAGTTCCTTTCTACTTGAGGTAAGACAAGATTTTACAAGTGTATCAGAGGTTTTAACAAATCAAACATTTCGTTTATTTCATCATAATACAGGGTTTTCACAATGAGATCTAAGCATTTGGAAACTGCATTATTTTTTCACATTAGGTTATGCACACATAACCTAAGCAGTTGAACGGAATAGTTGAACGGAAGCAGAAATTCGAAGTTTGTGTGAGAATTTTGTCTCTACAACCAAAGTGGCGCTGCAGTCAGTCATTTTCTAAAATGGCGACTCTGAGCGACCAAGCACAAAAGTAATCTTGACAGGCGATAGTTGGTGTGTGGGTTGGTAGGTACATTGAGTTCAACGAGGGCACCGATTGACCTTACGGCTATGTCATTTGGCCCTTTATTAAACCAGGAAATTTAGAAATAACGATGAGGTGAGAATTATGAAGATGAAATGGTATCATAGGTTATTATTGCAGGAGTAAACGGGAGAACTCCGAGAAAACCATGTCATGGTTGATGAACGGTTGCATGGGAGACATATGGTGTGTTTTTTTTTTAATTCGAAAATGAACTAAGAAAACACCTTAAAGCATGTGGCATTTTAACTTCAATATGAAAATTTCAAACATTTTTAACAATTTTTTGACATGGAGGAATGTCATAGAACACATAGCGTGAGTTAGAATACCGCCTAGGCATTCTTAGCACCACCAGTACAGCGCCCAATTGGAGCTGTATTGAAGTCGTATTTTTTTTATGAAACCAAGTATTTTTACTACCATATTCATATTATGGTTTTCTATCTCTATATATAAGAGCGAAATTCTTGTTACTCTTCAAAGTTACCAAACACACACAGCTGCACGCACAGCTCAAACCGTTTAACCAAGAAACGTGAAATTTGGAAGGTGCATTGTTTTCATGTCGTAACCACCGACCGAGGAAGGATTTTTGGAAATTCCGTTCCTAAGGGGGTGAAAAAAGGATGAAGCTTTTTTTAGAGGACACTTATATCTCTGAAATCGAAGATGTTACACGCGTGGAAATTGGTATTTAAATTCTCCTTCGCAATTAAAGAGACACGTGTTTCACCGTTTTTCCAAATCCTGTTGAGGGGGTGAAAACGGGGGGGGGGTGCATGTTTTTTAAGAAAATATTCAAGTCTCGAAATTTGAACATGGTACACACGTGAAAATTGCTATGTACATTTTTCTGAGAAAATAAATAAACACGTATTTTACCGTTTTCCGGAAATTCGGTTGAGGGGGGGGGGGTGAAAAGAGGGTTAAAATTTTGAAAGGGATACCCATATCTCAAAGTCATATTGATATTTAGATTCTTCTTTAAAAATAAACAAACACGTATTTTCTTCATTTTTCCAAAATCCGGTTAAGGGGGGTATAATAGGGGGATAAACATTTTGTTAGAAAACACTTATTCCGCAAAAACTGGAGACGTTACAGACGTGAAAATTTGTATTTACATTCTTCATTAAAAATGAAGAAACACGTGTTTCACCATTTTCCGGAAATCCAGTTCAGGGGGTGAAAAACGAGAACAGGGGGTAAACTTTTTTTAAGATTATGCCTTCATCTCCAAAACCGTAGATGCTGCAGACGTGAAAATTGGTATTTACATTCTTCTTTGACATGAAAAACATGTGTTTGACCGTTTTCCGAAAATCTGGTTGAGGAATTTAAAAATGGGGGTTAAATGTTGAACACGACACCGACACACGAAGTCATGAAAGTTGGTATTTAGATTGTGATTAAAAAATTAACAAACACATGATTTTCCATTTTCTGGAAATCCGGATTAGGGAGGTGAAGTTTTCTGAGAAGTTACTTATTTGTCAAAACCGAACATGTAAAATACGTAAAAATTGGTATTTAGATTCTTCTTTAAAAATAATGAAACACGTGTTTCACCATTTTCCGGGAATCCGGTTGAGGGGGGTGAAAATGGGGGATTAAATTATGAACACGATCCCCGTCTCAAAGTCATGAAAATTGGTATTTAGATTCTTCTGTAAAAATAAAGAAACACGTGTTTTTCCAAAATCCGGTTTAGGGGGGTAAAATAAGAGGAAAGAGTTTACATCTTATTAATAGTGCACTTCATATCTCACACTAAACGGACCTATTTCTTTAATAGTTGTTACCCCACTTTAAACATTAACATTGGTTAAAGTGGTTTAAAAGACCCCATGGTGGTTTCTGCGAGTTAACAGCGGCAGGACAACTTTTCACATTAGTTTTACAAGTTTATCGTAACGGTCAGCTGTATGCTCAGTTTGGTAACGAAGGTAACCCTGTAGAATTAACCCGACGTTACTTTACTTTCTTTTAAAACAAGAGAGACGAGTGTTTTACCATTTTCATAAATTTAATTTATCCTGATGCAAATTTATTTATTTATATTTATTTAACGGTCCAAAAGAATTAACATAGACATATACAAAACATAATTTTTTTGTGCACAAAAAAAAAAGAAAACAAAAACCCATAAAAGATATCTAAAATTAAAAATTATACAAAATATAATCGAAAATAAGTTCATCCATTTCTTTATATGGCTGTTTTAGCTTTATATTAATACTCTCGACTAAACTGTTTTTATCAAGATCCAAAGATATTACATAATCTGCCACGTGTTGTTCATATAATGGAAAGGTAAGTAGTAAAAAATTGTCATTGACATAGGTATATAAATTTGATTGCTTATCCATATCGAATAATGTATTTGCGATGACTGCATAGAACAAAGAAGCAAGAGTAGAGCCTTGCGTTACAACATTATTAGACAAAATGCGAGTGTCGGGAAATTCTCTTATCTGTATATATCTCTCAGTAAAATAGTTAACAATAATTTTTAATAATCGAGAAGATAGACCCAATCGGACAAGTTGGTCCAAAATATAGTTTCTGGACAGAGTGACGAACGCCTTGGTGACGTCAGTAGCCACCAAGACGCACGATTTTTATCGTCCAAACAATGAATGTTGGTGTTATAAAGATCCAAAAGTAGGAGACTAGATGATTTTCCCGGAGAGACACCATAAGCCAATGAGTGGTTTCATAAACGAGCTTTTTTAATTCATAAAAAATAAGTTTATCGGCAAGTTTGCAAAGAAAAGGCAAATTTGCCACTGGTCTAAAAGAAGTGAGAGATAATTCATTACCTCCCTTAAAGAGTGGTTTAATTGAAGCGATCTTCCAATAACTCGGGTAAATACCCGAAGCCATGATTGCCTCACAAAGGGATAAGAATGGTTCTTGATAATAGGTTGCAATTTGTACAGAAGTTCTTTACAAAAGACGTTTCCAGGAAAAGAACTATGTTTTGGCATATTTTGTAAAATTAGGTCAGAAGACTCGTTAAAGTTATCACTAGATTGTTCCTCAAATTGACAAAATCGAGGCAAGGCAATGGGAGGAGGCGGTTCAAGCATGAGTGGGTTATTACATCACCTGAGGTATGAAAACCATCTCTCAGGTGGAAGGGTCTTATTGCTCTTAACAACTGTAGTTCTGACAATTTTCCAAAGGACTGCAACTGAAGTAACAGATAAAATTGCGTTTCTATTAGCTATCCTTACAGCCGATTTATACGCTTTTTTAGCCTTATTTTTTAACTCGCAATGAAGAGAAGTAGAGCTTAATCGCCATAAGCGATATGCAGTATTGTTTTGTTCAAATTTTTGTTGGATATTAATATCCCACCATCTCTTGAAATAAGGTATTGTTCAAATATCACTAAAACTCCAACACTTTCACCCTGGTTGCACAATGGTGCGTGGGCGACGCCACGCGGGTAATTTCTAGTACACTATAACGAAGTGAACTGTATATAAGTGTAGGCTACTATTACTACACGTAAGTAACAATAGCATACAATCATTGCCAATGTAAAGTAGTACCGATATACCAAGCTTATATACAAGTATAAAGTATAGTACATACACCAAGTAATAAGTCCGGTATGAACAAGTCCACATAAATCGAAAATCGCATACATCGAATGAAAGAAAAAGCTGCAATCACTTAAGCATCGCCTCGCAAAATCACATAAGCCTACTAACGGAATGTTTTCTCGCTTATAACAATTTATTCTTGCAGACAGTAGTGAAATTGCATATCAAGCATCTGTATAAATTGATGACTTTGCTGCATATGTCGATATTTTCATGAAGTGACGTAAATTTACTACCTACCTTTTATAATATATTTACTACCATATTGTTCACGCAGTTCAAGCGTACCGTTTATATCGTTCAATTTGTCATGCTGCATTTACCATACTAAATCGCACAATAGCGAAATTTTCTAACATGTAACGACTATCTAGAAACTTACTAGATTTTCTACTTATTCTTCGGGAAATTGTACCTAAGGAACTCGCATAAATAAACGATTTCCTGTATATACAGTAATTTAGTTCAACCTCGGTGAGTATTGGTGGACATCATAAGGTAACAGTAACAAAAAATAACAAAATTATGGTAGCAAAATCAAACCCGGCTTCACACTTGTATAAAGAGAATTTTAAGGTTTTTTCCGATTAATAAAAAAACCCACATTACACTGATTGGTGTCGGTATTGACTTATTAGAACTTTTATATATTGTGGTTAAAGCAACTATCTGCTAAGCCTAGTAAATAGCTCGTAAAAATGACGGAATTTTTTTTGCCTTTATTATGCAATTCATTGTGTTAACTCATGTTGCTTCACAACATTCGTTACATTTATTTATTGAAGCGCAGGGGTTAACAGTGATCCCATCATGCAACACGTTCCACGAGAGATTGAAAAAACGTTTGGTGCCGCAACAGTTTCACAATCACTACTACTTTTCCGCGATTTTTGTAAGGAAGTTTTTTTTCGCAACGTGATTGGCTCATAGGTTTTCTGTTTTGACCACGCCTGCATGTGCGTTGTGTTGAGATTCGAAGATTTTCTTTATTCAACTCGAACATGGCTAAAAAGCTTTAGTTTCGTAGGCCTTTGCGGTTTTTCCGCAAAATTGAACCTTGCACATTCACAACCATTAATTTAGCAGTTAATTGTCACTTATATAATTTTTCGCACATATCCTGATGGCGATTTTGTCTCGTCCATGGGCTGGTGCTCCCGTTTGGGGTGTTATTTAATTGCCTACCAAGTTTCAGCTTTTTACACCTTCTGGTTTTTCCGTAATATTTGACATAACAGAGGAACTTATAGTGGATAGATAATATAAAAAACTAGTAACTATTCCGTGAAAAACGACGAAAATTTTTTTGTTTTAATTATGTAATTCATTAGTTTAGCTCATGTTGCATCGCAACATTTGTTAGAGGTATTTTTTGTAACTCATGTTGCTTGCAATATGAGTAGAGTTATCTATTAGCTTCGGTAGAGTTATCTATTGTTCTAACTAATATGTTTTTGCTATATTCGTTAAGGGTTAGACTTTCTGTTAGAGTTTTATTTATTTTAAATTCAAACAACACCATGTGATGTTTGAAAATTAAATGTATATCACCTGACACAACAATGCAATGGTAGAGGCAGTGCGAATTTTATACCATCCAACATTCATCAATATTGATTCACTAGAACTTAACCCCCATGGTAGGTTAATAACCACGGGCGTCGAGATATATTTAGAGTTTATGTTTATGCAGTTTGTTCATTGTTATAATTTAA
>JAQIWH010006967.1:0-12098 GCA_034695005.1 Cryptops parisi
TACTGTACACTATGAAATAAAAATGAAGGGTTTGATATCGGTACCGTACCTTTGCATTCTTCGTATCGTTTTTTCAGTTTCGAAAGCAAATCTTCATCAACATAATAACTTTGACTTTCACCACATTCTGTATAAACTCGGATCACTTCAGAACATTGTTGATAAATTTCCGAGGCCCTTGTGAGAAGAATAAAAGTATCGGTAAGTGTACACATTCAATATTTACGTGGCGTTTGACACTTTCGTTCAGTTTGTAATAATACATCAGAACTGTTTGCAACCCTAGTACTCACTTATAAATAATGAATACAACTGTTCTAATGCTATGAAAATACTTGTTGTTACATTGGAATGAACGCTGCCTAAAATTGAGTCTAATTGGTGAATGAAAACATTTTTATTTCACATGTTTTTGAAAACATTTTCTAACACAATAATTCATACAGTTTAACATTTTATTGCATTCAATGCAATGCATTGATGCATCAACTTTGCTCATGCAGTGGGCTAGGTTAGACCGACAAAAAAGTAGAACCTAGCGCTTATAGACTTACAATACTGTACGTGTAAAAGCTTAATACCTTGTTGAATACAATGTAAAAGCTTAGTTACCCTTTTATTAATATGTTTGATTGTATTCATGTTTAAGAAAAACAATTTTAAGTCATTTTATGTCACTAATATCTTGTATTGTTTTGTGCCTAGTGGACGTGAAATTAAACAATTAATCACATGTTTACGCTACCGGTATCGTATTGTGTTGATTAGAGCCAAGTGGACAGAAACAGCTTCAATTGGAATGGAAGCAAAAACGTAATAACTTGACTTTCGATACAAGAAAGAATTGCGTACTGTCATTAGAAATAGAAACCTATTCTAGATTGGATAAAAAAAGCAAAAAATTGTTTCCAATGAAACACAATCAATAGATCGGTTTATCAGCAAAACAACACCCTCTTGTCATTTGCTTAAATCCATCAATGATAGGCTGGATAGGATAACAGAATGAGTCATTCATCACTTATGAATGTTATTCAGATGACAATAGTTGTGTATGCCAATCTCTAATGAAAAGACAAACAATTCTCCATTTTTTAAAAGTGAAACAACTTTCCAGTTCGACTCAGAAAAATGGCTGTGCACAATGATCAATGATCAAAGTATGTGTCAATTTTGTATTGCGATACTCTAACATCTGACTTTTTTCCATGTGACTCTTACATTCAAGCAAATTCAGTTACCTCTGCCATGTACACATTGATTGAAAATACGAACCTATACTGTATTTATAATTTTCCACAGACATGTGGAATAAATATTATTAAGTAAACTGTACATCGACTAGTAAAATAAGCAGTTACCTTTGGCAAACCACTTCATTTTCGATGCATTCTCTAGCTTTACTTTCTAACGTTTGACATTCTTCGTCGGCCGTACAATAAGCACACGCTATACAAATAACTATAAAAAAAATAATAATAATAATTAAATTTAATTTATAATACACGGTAGATGATATACTTTATACAATAATTAACTCTATACAAGAAAATGTTTTGTTTTTAAAACAATGCAATTATAAGTTACTATGTATGTATGTATAAATGTTATTCAATTAGAAGACAACATTTTACCTAAAAGTGCTGCTTGGGACCTGAAAGTAAGCATGTTGACTCCTCTTCGGAAACAGCAATAAAGACTGTACAGTACTGTTTCATGAACAAGTGAATTATAAATTAAATATTATACGATAAGATAAAAAAGAAATTATTAAGTCACCAACATAAAACCTAAATTTGACGTCGACTCCTTATCGTTGATGGTGATAAGTCAAACGATCCCTTGCCACCTGTTAACTTATACATACACTACGATTGTATTGTATGTTTTTGGTGAAATACTTTCATCTATTGTGCAGTTTTACACGTCGTTTATCTATTACATTGTTTCATTGTACAAAAAATAATTTTAATGCTAAAAAAAGCAATTTGTAAAATGATATCACATATTTTTTGGAAGAAAACAAATTATTAACTACAGTCGAGCCTCCTGTTACGAGCTACTCTTACAACGCCGTTTCACACAACGAGTTGAAACTCTTGAAAGAGACAATTTTCACTTCATACAACAATGCTGTTCATAGTACGAGTTTTTCCCATAACGAGCGTCGTGCCTGCAATCAATTAAATATCGTTGTGTAAGGAGGTTCGAGTGTATCCTGTTGTAAACCCAATGTTTAAACAGACATTATGAATGACGTCGTTCATTGTTTATTCCTAGAAGTAAATGATACAATGAGTTTAGACAGGTTTACTTATGACGCGGTGAATATTTCACTTATCTATTATCTCTAGTATCTAGTCAGTTTGTTTGTGCACGCGTTCATTCAATACTTTCGTTATGAGCAATAAATTAGGAATCGTAGTTGACGTAATATTGATGAATACCTATATGTATCAAAATGAAAGTTGTACTAAAGATAAAGTTTTTGTAAATTCATAGAATCCTATTAAATAGTTGATGTTCTGCACGTTTAGTTGTCACGTGGTGGTTGATAATTTCTAAATAATGTCCTCATTTATCTAATCTATTTCAAGTTTTGAGGTTCGACATTGTTATAGGTAAGTATGTTGAAAATCAAAGTCCACCAGTTTATTATTTTATGTTCTACATATAATTTTTATTATATAGGTAGTATAGTAAGTACACTATGAGTCAGGTCGTGTTAGAAACTCGTGTTTATTATACGTACATCATAAAAACTAGTAGTATTATATATATCATGATTTGCATTGACAAATCATCGTACTGCATTCCATACTCATTCCTTTATGGTTGTATCACTATATTGTAAACTACAGGGTGATCCAATAGTCTCTCCATTACAGTTACGTACTATAATGGTGAGTATGTTTAAATAAGATTACCCTATTGTCTTAAAAAATAGTTTTTATCTATTTCTTTTTTTTTTTTAATCATATACAGTATTTTCAAATATAAAGTTTGATTTACGATTTGATTCGGTTAACGATATAGTATTGTGCATTATTTTTATTGTTGAATTTACCGCCCGACTGGGGACAATGAAACATGATAACAAGACAAACATAGAAACACACAAAGCAATGAATTGAAAATATAAGGTAAAACAAACAAATTTCGTTTAATATTTCGAGTAACGATATTGCAATTAAGAATAGTTTGATAACGACTTTAGAATCTGGGAACGAATTCATTCATTCATTAATATTCGATTAACGATATTTTTATTATTTCGATTAACGATACGAGAGTTGCGATAATTTTCATTATTGCTATTTCAGTTATTTCGATAACGATTATGAATATTGAAACCAACATCTATATCCAATTAACGATATTTCCATTAAAATTTCGATTAACGATATTTCGGTTAACGATGTTTCGATTAGCGGTATTGAAACGATTAATTGTTGAATTCATATATCTTATGCTCATTAGCGATAATTTTTATCATTGACAAATTTTTTTGTTTCAACCAATGATCATCGTTAATCGAATCAGCATTCATCTTCACACCATCATGGATATCATGAAACTATTTACCAATTCTGAATGTTGAAAATATTTATCATTCGATAACATCAATTGTCAACAATTTATAAAAAAAAAAAATTATCTTTACAAAAAGTTATCGATTCCAATGGAATATGCGTATATGACACTTCAAACATTGTCGTGATGTCAAGTAGCTTTGTCTCTCTCTATCTGATTAGATTAAACATCATTGCTTAACATCTATTTAACAGAAATTCTTTTATTTAACAAAAAGAAAATAAATATTTGTGTTGAATATAAAATTTCATACATTTTTAATGGATCACATTTTTTAAAGATATTTATTTACATCAAAATTTCTGATCTTATTATGTTATGATTGTGTAGCGTACTAGATCCGTCGTCTTGCTTCGTTAACAAACGGTGATTGTTACAAGCAAAATGATAAAACATATTTAAATAATCAAGATTGCAGATTTTTTGGTCACAAATGGACTTTACAATCGGGACATCAAGTAAGCACCGATTAAAGCAAACAGGATCACGGAGGTTGGAATTCCATTCAATTGGTCGCTTCCATTTTTTTCTGTCGTTACCACCGGTGATGAAGTTGGTTTTTGACAAAAATTGGTACTTTTCATGGAACTGGTGTAATTTTTAGCGTAATCCGCACATGGATTGTCGTCAATCGTTGCCAACGTCATGTCGACAGAAGCCTCGAATAACCTAAAAAACGACCCAATCGCAGGTTATACTGAGAGAAATTACTTTAAAGACCAGATCTGTGGGTGTAAAACTATGCTTATACGCATGCGTGTGAAAACGCTGGATGAATCCATTATTGATTCGCAAACCTGATGAATTTCAGCGTTCGCAAAGCGAAAGCTCAATGCTGTAGAACGCTTTGAGCGCTATATTCAAGTGAATTTTTTTTTTCGCAATCCTTGTTTGGATCCAAATACAAAATTTCAAAATTGGAAAATATGTTTTAATTAACTGTCGCCCGTACTTCTGCACGGGGTAACCTCTAGTTTGGTATAAAAGCCGGATTTCCATGTAAGCGTAATGCGGCGCGTCGAGCGCTAACGCTCCATGCTTTTGATTTGATCAAAACGCGCGAAACTTTCAAACGCGCGCCTTTTCGCGTTTCGTGCGTTTTGATGAAAAACAAAAGCGTGGAACGTTGGCGCTGCTTGACGCGTACATGGAAATCCGGCTTAAGACTACGTCTAAGTAGTTTGGAATCATTCAATCATAAGTAGTTTGGAAACACAGTAGTTCTAGGTACTAGGGACTTACTCGCATCCGTCTGCTATCGAAACGCTTGAGAATAAAAAGCTGCTAGAAACATAGCTTTTTCCAAAACGGCATTTGTCAGCTAAAATAACAAGTATAATAATTTTCATTAATAACAATAATAACAGTTTTTATCGGATATGTAACTCTTTCTTGAGGAAAGATATCATACTAAATTTGACATGTCAACTTTTGAGTTTTGAGCTAATATTGATGACAATTTGTTTCTTACTTAGATTGGATTTGTATTGGCAAAACACTTCAGAGGTTGCCTCGATGAATTGCTCGAATCGCTCGATAAGCTGTTTGGGTCCGTCGACTACACACTCGTCAAGTTTTCCCAGACAATCCTTCATTTCTGTGGAACTATAAAATGACTTTATTATAGAATTACCACTAATTAGTTCTGAATTTCGAAGAGTAGGATTAACCCCTGATGTTTAGTCTTAAATGCTACGAACATCAAAGAGTGCTATTTTTACCTGTTTTTAAGTTTTATCATTTTTTAGTGTTTATTTTTTTTATCCTTTTTTTGCCATTCTTTGTGCTATTATTGCCAATTAAGACGACACATCTCGTTTAAGATATTATTTACTTACGAAATGTTCGGACAATTGGATGATAAGAGACTCATCGTATCCCAGCAATGAGTGGAGCTTTGGAAATACGCGTCACATTTCTTGAACTTC
The DNA here is from genome assembly GCA_034695005.1 of Cryptops parisi. NCBI lineage: Eukaryota > Metazoa > Arthropoda > Chilopoda > Scolopendromorpha > Cryptopidae > Cryptops > Cryptops parisi. Next base: position 5,523 of record JAQIWH010006967.1, read on the forward strand.
TCTATTTCAGACTCTGTAGTGGTTGGTGGCTCAGTCGACGTTACTGCAATGGGTGTAGAACTTTCCGGATTTTTCGTACTCGTCGTTTCCCCATTTTCTGTAGTCGTCGTCACCCCATTTTCTGTAGTCGTCGTCACCCCATTTTCTGTAGTTGTCGTCGTCACCCCATTTTCTGTAGTTGTCGTCGTCGTCACCCCATTTTCTGTAGTTGTCGTCGTCACCCCATTTTCTGTAGTTGTCGCCGTCACCCCATTTTCTGTAGTTGTCGTCACCCCATTTTCTGTAGTCGTCGTCACCCCATTTTCTGTAGTTGTCGTCACTCCATTTTCTGTAGTCGTCGTTATTTTCGAATCATCGTCAGTAACGGTAGTATCTTCTAAAATTCTACGTCCAGAAACAATGGACTTGGACAACACATCTGAAACGTTTCAATATTTTTTTTTTAATTTTATTTCACTTAAAGCGGATTGGGGTCCAATAGCAATAAGTGCTTTATGCTAACATAATATGTTTGTATAGTTTCACATCAAATTTCTTGAATCATATGGAGGTTGTTATGCGGCGTGCTTCCTAATACGAAGGAGATTCCACACAAGGTAAATACTATAAGGGTATCTCGACTTTGCCTTTATCTGTTCCGATGTTGTAAAGTGGAATTTATGGCAATTTTCCTGTCTATGGTAATATTCATCATAAATGCACCAAATAAGCGGTTGTCTACGGAACAGTTTAAAAAGATTCTCGATTCATGCGACAGTTATCTTCCGGGTAAATTTTGCATAAATTTTAAACTCGTTCGTATCGACATAGATTCGGAATAAAAGAGCCCAGAATCCAACGTACAGTCGCTAGTGCACCATAGCACAAAATCGCACATCTCCGAATTTTGCTCGACAATAACGAAACTCTAAATGATCGTGTCGCGTGTATTGTATTAGCAAAATCGCACAAAAAGTAACTCGCATAACTTGTTGTATTTCGTTTCTTACATAAGAGATTAAAATCCATACTAGAGTGAGTATACCTTCCGACTCTGTAAAATGCTTATCAGATAAGGAAATTAGCATTATCATGCCCAAACGGTGGTGCGCGGTAAATGACAACAAATGAAAACACCATTTCATTGGTTGAAAAGCATTTTTGCTACCTGTATTGCCATTGGCCCCGAATGTTGCCAGGCAACAACGAAATGCGATTCACAACAATGGTTGCAATAAAACAATACGGTAAAATAGAAACATAACCAAAAAAGTTAATCAATCAAATTTATACGTTTATATAACAACTCACTGAATATTTTTTATAATGATTTTTAGTTGGTTGGACAGCTAGTGTGGGAACAGACAATCTGCCAATAGATAAAGGAAGAGCATTCCAAGTCATTGAAAGGGAACGAAATTGCCAAGTTTTTGATTGATTGATGCGTTTGATATAATTAACAACAATCTCATGTTTGACTGCTGAAACTCAATTTCTGCCTAATCGTCAGCAACAACAAAACGGCCATTTCGCGTATCAAAAATTGCCAAGTGGCAAAAATTGACGCGATCCGTCAAACTTTAATAGACTCGAATGTTCCCGGGTGCAAGTCTCTGTGCCAAATTTCAGTTCCGTAGGTCATCGGGAACCTACCGAAAGCAGAGCTCAAAGGGGATCCACCCGTTTATAACGCCCAAGTGAAGTTCACTAAATGGCTAAAAAGATTTCTCGTCATTGGTTGACGAGTAGATTCCTTACTACAGTAGTTAATGTCTATCAATACTACTACTATGTTTATAGTTGATGTATAACTATATAACCGTTTGCTTACCTTTGCATTGTAGGTTTTGTTTTTTCACTTTCTGGTACAATTTAGCATCGAATTTATAATTTGGGACACTCCGACATTCTGGATAACTTCCAATCACTTCGAAACACTGTCGGTAGTTTTCTAAGAATCTTTTGAGATAAGTGGATAACATTCTTTTTCAATATGACAATTGATGGTTTTCCAAAATTATAGATACTTCCAATTAATCGTAACATTAAAATTGAAGGCTTGTCCGGAATAACGTTGTATGTTACAAAAATTCAGTATTGAGATAATAATTATGAAAAACTGTGCTTCGTATATGAACCTGCCTAAAACATACATATATCACTTCGAAATTGGGCACCCACAGTAATAGGTGTTGCTGAATACTTCTTTTGCCATTTACTCAAAACTATCAATTATTCCGGGCAAGCCTTCAATTCTAGAATTAAAGGCTTTAAAATAGTACCGTACCCTTCACATTGGACTTCTGTTTCGAGACAATTTTTGGCATTATTTTCTAACATCTGACATTGTTCGATCGGTTTACAATGAACAGAAGCTATACCGATAACTAAAAGTAGTTTTTTAAAAAAATAATTATATAGGTGCAATTATTAAACTAACTATTGACTTACTTATCCATAAAGTACATCACCTAAAAGAACTGCGTACGACACTAAAAAATCCATGTTGATCACACCGTGGACAAGAAACAAAGAGACTGCGGTTACACGAACAATAGATTTATAAATTAAATATATACGATAAGATAAAAAATGAAATTAGGTAAGGACCGTAAATAATGTCATTGACGTATGATTCTTATCTTATAGCGATAACTCGATAGTTGACATGCACCTGTCAACTTAAAAATAATATACATATCGTGTTAGTTAGAAAACTTTTAGATCCAAAGTTTTTAATGTTTTATAACAATTTTATTATTTATTTATTTAAAAAATAGATTCAATAAATATAAAAATATTTATATATATATACATATGTATATTTTTTCTATGAATATTTTTTTATGTACTACTGTATATGTTATCACTTGCTATCCAGTGATTCACGGCATTACGTAATGCCATTACGTAATTGTGCTCTTTTAACTTTTTTTTGTATTTTTGTTTTATCGATCACAGATATCGATTAAGGACAATACAAACTAGTCATGTGGTTTTTCAGAAATTTATTGTCATAGGAGAAAAAATACATTGTCATAGGAGTACACGATAATGACACAATAAAATTTTACTGGAATGTTCTGACATGATATTTCAATACAATTTTATTATGAATGATATTTGGTTTACATAGAAAACCGAAAATTATCTTTACAACTTCACTGTTGAACGAGTGGATAATTTTCGGACACCCTGTAGTGCACTCGATTTACATTTAATTCCAAGGTGTACATTGTTAATGAAATTAGTGTACATTTATTTCATTACTATTTAGAAAGTTGTTCACCGATTACCTACCGTCAAATAATTATCTTGACAACAGTTTGATTACCAGGTACTTGGAGGAATACGATTGACGCCATTGTCCTTGTGTCGAGTAGTTTATCTGATTTCAAAGGATAATAGGAACTTGATTGTATTATCTGTCTAAGCCGAATTTTAGGTTTGTTTTAGGTTTCAACACCTAGTCATTCAATTGCGTTACAATTAACACTGTTTAAGCATACTGAACTATTAAATTAAACTACTAAAAGTTCAGTCTTTGTCAATGTGGTCCTTGTCAAAATATTTTATTTATGCTAAATAACATCAAGTTGTCAGCCATTCCACAATGAGTCATTTCATTGTGTTTCCCCATTGTTAATGTCTATCGCTATATCTATTACAGTATCATGATACATTCTTTAAAGAATGTGATACTTTTGTATGACAAAAAATAAATAAATGACTGACTGGTCGAGTAAGAATTTTATGTCTTTGTTTTGTTTGTTTACATTTAGTTTTGCAACTCTAATTCACCAACACTCTAAATTCTAGGCTAGGTCCTTGAGTTATTAGACTATGAAGTGTATGATTTATGGTGTAGTACATATCTTAGATTCACAGACTTCCTTATCAGGTAAACTTTTAGCAGCACTGATAAATTAGTAATCCACATTCTATATATTTTGTTTAATTGTACCAACACGTATTTCATCGTTTTAAATTCGGATCATGGGTGCATGCTTCCTAGGAGTATTGCCGTCAACAATGAATTCGGAACTCCCCTTTTTTATACTTTTCACATTAGCTTCACTTGTAAGTGAGTTGTGAATTTCTACATATAATAATAATAATAATAATAATAATAATAAGCTTATTTACGTTCCAACCTGGAACACTATGTGCGAATACAATAATAAAAGAAAAACACATTATACAAAATTTACACACTAAATAGAAATTCAGAAAGACACAAAAAAACTGTTATGTACTAATCTACACAATAGGCACATAAGTTCGATTAAAAAAAGATTAGCCATCTTGAAAAAATGTTATATGGGATGAGAATGTTAGCGATTAAAAAGAAACATAAAACAAGTTTGAACTCTCGACCATAAAATCCTTATGAAATGAATGTACATGATACAACAGAAATGATGACCGAAAAATTCGGCTTGGTCACAAAAAAGAGAAAATTTTCATACATATCAAACTATTCATAAAAAACAAAAAAAATAGATCTAAATTTATGTTATGATTTTGAAATATTGTGAAATGTCATACACATTGATTTGGAAGACTTAAAAATTTGAGCTATTAATTTATATGGAAGATGTTTCCAATATTTCATAGCCTTGTATGGACATTGTTGTGAGTGATTTCAAATTTATACCTTCTTGTCTTTCTGATATATACTGTATGTGTTTCTGCTTTGAAGTATTTTGTAACATGAGCTTTAATATTGCGAAGGTCGTTTTTATATTTATCATTTTTATAATGTTCTGGAATGACAAGATATGGTTATTTTTGCAATAGGTTGGAAACGATTCAGTTTAAAAGCTGATCGAATGCATCTGTTTGTTGTAGGCGACTTTGATTGAGTCGTTTTTTATTGTAAAGTCTTGTGCAGGACCAGATATGTGCGTGGAAAGTTAAAATAGGAATGATAGTTGAGTTAAAAACTAGTTGCATAAAAACTAAACTACTCGATAGATTTTGATGAGTGAAATGTCTATGGATTTGCCTTAGTCTGACGAGTAATAATGACACAAGGCATCAATAAAAAACCAATATGGCGGACACTGTACGCCAGTCTATAAAGATTGTGCGTACAAAAACAAGACGAGTCATTGGATTTTTGATGAATGAAGTGTCAATAGATTCGTCTTAGTGTATCGAGTGTCATTGTCCATATACTTTTAATTAAAAACCAATAAGCCAGTATGCTTAAAAAGGATTTTTAATGTAATGTTTTTTTTAACCTTTGTGTACACTCGCGTTTCCTTCTGTGCTACGTTTGTTTTCACTCGTTGCCAATGGAAACGTTCTTCACTTAACTACGATACAGTTTGGATTCCAAATGTATCAACCAAATCATTGTTGTGTTTTTATTATAATTTATTATTCTGATTATGCAAGTCCATTATTTGTGGTGGTGGCGGTGTGTGTGTCGTCGTCTTCTCTGCCAAGCTTGCAGCCACTGCGAGGGGAATGAAATGAAATGAAATGAAATGAAATGGAGGTTATCTTCTTCGGATGGCTATTTTTAAAACAAAACAGGAAGAAATATTTGAAATGTATCTTGATTAAATTAAATGTTTGTTTGTTTATTTGTTTATTCAATAATAATTATTATTATTATTATTAGTTTATTAGCGTCACTACGTGACAATAGCCTACATAGTACGTCAATAAAAAATACATGTAAACCAAACAGTCTAGAAATGATAGGATTGTTGAAGTTACCAATGAAATGGATGACATTAAAATAAAACAAGTAATAGGAAAATATACTTGGTACAACTTTTTAACTACTCTACGAGGGTTGTTAAAACAATATGCACAAGGATTCGTCCTTTAATTAGCGACATGATATAGTTAACGAAGGAATGGGCTCCTAATGTTAAAACAAAATGCACAGAGGATTCGTCCTTTTATTAGCATCATTGTATAGTTAACAAAAGAGTGGGCTTTCAATGTTAAAACAATATGCACAAGGATTCGTTCTTTCACTTAGCGACATTGTATAGTTAACGAAAGAATAGGCTCCTAATGTTAAAACAATATGCACAAGGATTCGTCTTTTCATTAGCGACATGGTATAGTTATTAGTTATGAAATTAGCACTGAAATAATTATGTTAAGGAATAGTTTAGTTGGAATAGTTATGTTAAGAAATATTCAGGTTTAAATGTTTTTCTTAAAGAAAATGTTAACTAATCTAAAGTGATCTAAACAGTTGTATACAAGATGTTATTTCATGCTTTGCCAAACGAGAGGCTAGGCATTGTATACAATGCCTGGCTTTTATATATTGCCGGAAAACTATCAAATTTGGCTTCTGAGGTTAAGATTTTACAAATTGAGTTCTCGGGTTCAGTAATATTTTCTAAAAATATAGTTTGATATCATTTATTTTTCTAATAAAAAAAATATGTTAGTTTGGGTAAAATCTACATGAACGTTTTGTCGTCAGTCTGGCATGAGGGGATCAATCTGACAGATAGGACCGAACCTACGTAAAAATCGCGTCCACGCTACTTATATAGTTCATGCAATTTGTCAAACTTGCCGTGCACACATACCGTTTTGTGTGTGCCATCTGGCATGATC
>JAQIWH010006968.1:0-12097 GCA_034695005.1 Cryptops parisi
TGAGAAGGAGATCGAATCGCTTTGCCAATTTCGAGGAGTCGGTGGTATTTTATTAGTTTTGATATATTGAGTAACCCGATAATTATATTCGGGTTTCGAATACAACTATTTCGAAACCCGAACGAAGCTGGGTATGGCAGCAAGTCTATTAATAACTTATCAAAAATTCCGATGCATTTCACCCTTGTATACCGACCATCTTACATTAAAATCGAGCTTCTTAATGAATTTTTGTTCAACAGTTAAACATTAACTGTTACAACTGCATTATTGGAGATTTTAATCTTCATTGTAATGCACCATTTTTTATCATGTAATAACCTACTTAACATCATTGATTCTTTAGCATGTATTCCGCGTATTTTAACTTCTACACGTATCACACAACACACAGCAAACATATTGGATCAGAGCTTTGTTTCTAAAAACTGTACTTCTGACTCTGTAAGTATGTTTCCCTTATGCGGTGCTGACCATCTTTGCTTACTATTAAATATAGTAATTCCTTTTAAACAAAAAAGATTTCGCTTAAAAAACAATTGTGATGAGACAAATGAAACTCCTTTTAGTAAATACTATTATATAACGTCAAGTGGACAGAACTTTCAAAAATACAATTTACACACTATAATTATCTTGAATTAAGAGTAGAAGATCTCGAAGAATTTATGCAAGATTTCTTTCAATTTCTTTCAACTAATCTAATTGATCTCGGGATGAAAATTAAGACTATTAATAACGACCATAGATCGCCTAAACCTTGGTGGTCTATAGAACTAACATTTTTACTCAAACACAAAAATGATTTGTATTTACAATACTTATTAATCCCTAATCAAACACTCAAACTACAATTAACCAATGCAAAAAAAAAAAAAACAGTACAAAACGAAAATTAGGAACGAGAAACGAAAATTAATCAATAATTCCACAAACCTTCATCCCTTATGGCAAATGATTCGTACAATCACATATACACAACAAAAAAATCTACCGCCTAATTTATACCACTTATTTATTCAATAGTGCACTAATCCACTTAATAAAGTTAATAAAGTACAATACACACTTCTTAATTTACAGAGTTCTCCAACGGGTGAACTTGGGGCTGATGTAGAATTGCTGAAAGACGTAACTCATAAACTTAAAAACACTTCATCATATCCTATGGACTATTTTAATAAACAGATGTTATTGAAGTTACCAAACCAATTCCACGAGATTTTGATTAAAATTATTAAAACTATACATAATATAGGCCGATATCCATCTAACTGGAAAATAGCATCAATCATTCCACTTTATAGAGGGGGCCCAATAGACCAATAGCCACATTACCATTTCTGAGTAAAGTTGCAGATAGAATACTATTCAAAGAAATCGGAGACCTTGTAATACAAACCTCTAATGGCCAGGCTTTTGGTATCATTCCAGGAAGACCAACCCAATTTTTGGCTTTCATACTTTATGATCAGGTCATTCACAATCTTCATAACAATTACAACACACTTATTATAACCACTGACGTTTCAAAAGCATTCGACTCTATCCCTCGAAATTACATACTGTCAACTTTATTATCATTAGGATTATCAAGTAAAAGTCTAAAATTATTGTCAAACTATTTTTCACAACGATATGCTCAAATTTCCAACATAGTCAATACCCGGACGCCGTCTTGTCACGGGGTTATTTATCCGGGCACTTACTTATCCTCGATTTTCTACGCAGTAGCCTCCAACACCTTATTCAATATTCCTATAAATGCTAAATTATTTACGTACGTAGACGATAACATTCTCGTTTTTTCTTATCCAAAATATGAACCACATGTGGCGGATTATTTGATTAAAAAAGATCTTAAATTAATTACCCAATGGTACGAGAATTTGGGAATGAAGCTTAATCACTTAAAACAAGCTTCAATAATAATAGAAAAATCTCCCTTTTCTTCGCGTCAGCGTTACTCCTAGACGATACGATAATCGTCTAGGAGTAACGCTGACGCGAGGAACACAGACGCGAGTAACGATGACGCTGATTACTATGAATATATATACCCAGATGTATAATACAACAATGAACTGTATAACATAAGGCAAATTTAAATTATAACAATGAACTGCATAAACGTAAGACGTAATAACTAATGAGATAGTAAACTAAAATTTTTAGAAAAATATATAAACACAAGTTTTGCCTCTAGACACCCCGTGGTTACCACACCAACCACGGGAGTTCATTTCTAGTTTACCATATTATATTAGAAAAGAAATTCAGATAACCAATGATGGCATAAAACAATGTAAGATATTTGAAAGAATATTGTACAAGCATATCCTTAATGTAGAACAGTATTTATTAATAGTATTTATTGTTATGTAACCTTTATAGTTTAAGATTTTACAAATGTGTGATTTTACAATTGTTTATGATCCAATTGGATCGTGCAAATAAAAAAAAAAAAAACCCAAACATTTCAAGATTATTAACCAGTTAAACGTTCTTTGTTTTTAAAGTTAAGCTTCGTGCCATCTATATATTTTGAAATGTAAATTTTTGTTGAAATGAGAAATGTTAAAAAAACGTAGCATTTTACGACATTGGAAATTCAAATTTGATGGGTATTTTTGGCACGCGAATCCTTTTGAATTTTTTTTTTTTATGAAAAAAGTCAAATGTTGAGTTGGTGCATTAATACCGCTTGAAGTGGTTTCCGCTAATTTATAAAATGTTAATTTCTTCACCGATAATGAAACCATGACAATGGTTTATTTTCCTAATCTTAAAGAAGAACAAAGGTTAATTAAACAACAATTTATTTAATTTTTTAATATAATAATTTCTCTTTTCATTTGTCAAAGTGAAAACTAGTTTCTGTTTACACCACGCTGTGGAATATGCCGTTTAATTGAAATGCTTACTATCGAATGGAACATTAGCTTCAAAATGCCGTGTTACAAATAACGTTAGATAAAAAATTCCGTGATGCAGATATTCCATCAAGTATCGTTGTAATGAAATGCCGTTAGATCAAATATGCCGTTAAATCGAGATACTGCAAATATCGAATAGAACGGTAGAGAACTGATGCCGTAAATAAAAACGAGTAAATTAAAAATAATTTTTAAGCATACTCTTTATACACTGGCATATAGCGCCTGCCAATGTTGGTTTCTAATTAACAGCATATAGGCAGTGACACTCGTGATACTAAGAAGGATCCATAGTCACTTCATCAAAATTCATCGAGCCATTTAGCCGGTAGGAGGGTCTAAAGAATAATTCACATATGGCATGTAACGTTCGCCCTATTGGTGTTTGATTGACGCCATATAGCCAGTGTCACTCGGTAGACTAAGACAGTTTATTTGTCAAAATCCATCGCGTCGTTTGCTTTTATATGTAGAAGCTCACAACTCACTCACAAGAGAAGCTAATATAAAGAGTATAAAAATGCCATTAGATCATTGTTGTAGTAAGTTTGAATTTGCCGTTAGATAGAAAAGTAACACGATTGACAAAAATATGTTTTGAATGTGAACTAGTCATAACTCAATAAACGGAAGTACTGTTTATATTTTTGTACATAACTTTGTTTATGATATGAATATGTTATGAAACAAACATCAAAGCAATTTTTTAAAAGAAATCGTACATTTTGCGGTTTAGCTTTATTTCCATTTAAAAAACAGGAAACGTAGAAAAATTGGAATTTAATAAAAATTGCTTCGCGTTTTTCAAAAGACGAAACAAACTGACGAAATGGAGGCGTTGTTTTATTTATTTTATTTTTTCGTTCTATTTTCCTGTCTGGTGGTAACATCAAACACTAGCCGCCTTAATACGTTTTTTATGGGTGTTTTGTTTAAAAAAAGAAAGCCTTGTTTGTTGATCCCAAATTTGTTTGTTTTTTTTCTTAACAATCTTAATTGAGAAATGAACATGATGTGAGCGTTTGGATGTTGTTTCTAACGGCAGGGCAACTCCTTGGTTTGGTGATGTTGACTGGGGTTTGTTTATCCACTTATTAAAGGTGAGAGTTAATGAGTTAGCGTTTTTGTAAACTATTGTTGTCAACACTCAGGATGAGATAAGGTAAAATTATACCAGCTCAAACGAAAGATTTATGCACTTCATGGTGAGATTGTTTTATATTAGCCCATTTTGTACAGAAAAAAAGAAGTGTGGAAACAAACATGTTGTTTATGAAATTTTAATAGATGAACCATTTTACTAACTTTTTACGATGATGAAATATAATCCTGTTGCTGGTTCGGACATGACGCACAAAAAAACAAAACAAAATAACGGCTGAATCGATTTGCACGATTGTGAGAAGTGTGAGCAGTTTATTGAAAAATATTGTACACTTAATAGATCATTACTGATTCATTAAATCCATTAATTATACATTTAATAGTTTTTTTAATTATACTCTTTATATTAGCATGACACATTAGCTTCACTTGTGAGTTTATTTATGAGTGAGTTGGAATTGAAGGTATACTGACATCAACAGTTACAATCGTTTATGAGACTATACTGTATAGTCCAATGTACCAAAAAAAAAAACCGCATAAAACGAGAACCACATACGCTCTTCGCATAAATAAAAACGCTGCATAAGTCCAATGTAAATATCAGAAATCAAAAAATTGAATTAGTCAAAACTCGGATAAATTAAATATCGAATGATTGCATAAATTTTAATTCGCATTAATTGATGATGGATTAGCATCTCGGGGAGACATTGGTACAATAAAAAGGAAAGACAATATTACTACAGTAAAAAGGAAAGACATTACAAAGTAATCAGTCGATAAAAAACAATGTACAGTAGTTGAATAAAAATTAAATGAGAAATTAATTCGATAATTTATTTAAATTAAAACATTAAAATTCGCATAAATCAAAACGTGCAGAAATCAAAAAATGGAATTCCTCAAACACGCATAAATTGATGCACTCAAAGATTACATAATTTTAATTCGCAGAAATCAAAAATGGATTTTTGCATTAGGTATTTATATACAGTATACTCTATGTATACTGTATGTCTAAAAAGCATTTTTATTTTTAACTTAACTTGTTTAACTAACTTAACTTACCTCCTCAACCCCACAACCCAAGTACAAGCAAGTAGTGCCACAAGCGGCTTTCTCAGCTAATGAGAAAGTACCGTACGAGAATTACAACTTGTAAGTTCGGCATGGGCTAATTTACGACTAGGCAAAGCTAAATTCGCGAATAAAAAAGCTAAACGACTCTTATCATAAGTAGATTCGCGAATGTTAAGAGGTTACAGGGAGTGGTATGATAGGATGTCATCACACGAATGTTAATTTGTTTTAATGATGAAAAGTAATTTCTCAACTTTAAATTTTGTTTAAAGATTTATAATTATATTTAAAGAGTATAACTTTTAATGAGTATTTCTAAGAATTGCAAGAAATGTATCAAATGCAGGCGTCTCAAACCTATCTTTGTAACTTGAAACGCCATTTCGTTCGACAAATGAAGGCATTTTTGTCGCGTGGTCACTTTTCATTTTCCTATTGACGTTTGACTGTGATTGGCTCATTTGTCACGTAGCGTTGTGCAACATGGGATTAGATTGACCAAACTTTTAATCAGCTTAATGGAACTATCAACGAAACCAAATAGCACCATTTCGATTGGAGTCTTAACTTTACCACTCTTAATTTATAGAAATTTTAAAAATGGCCTTAAAAAATTAAATTTATAATAACTTCCAGTTAAAAATTCATAAATTGTTTTACTTTATTGTCAACCTCATTGCAGGTGCAGGTGTCACAAGTGTCCATTTTACAATGTCACCAACGTTTGCTTTTGTGCTTTAACCAAGATGTCGAGGATATGGAAGATGAAAAGACGTGAGGTTGTACTTTCTTTTTCGAGTCCATAGAAGGGTTATTTTTTGCCACTTATTGCCTGTGGACATAGGTGTGTCCCTTCGGGGTCCCCCACTGGGAAAAATGACACCTCGGTCGACGTTTCCAAATTGAATTCTGGAGGCCAAAGCGACATCTTCTTTTTTGTTGTCCTTTAGACGAGGGCGTGGAAAAGGGGTTGCGAGTGAGAATTAATCACATTTTCACACAGTCTTTTGTCACGGAAGTCTCTCGAGTTTTAAGACAGGGACACAAGAAAAATGACTATCATCGATCGAGGATTCCCTGCTGTCTATTATGGAACTTAATTCGGCGATTTTTTTGTCGCAGTTTGCTTGTAATGAATTTATCATTATTGTCGAGAAAGCTTAGCAAAACTAGAAAAAAATAAAATAAAATTACGAAAATGAGTTTTCTCACCAGGTGTGTCTGTGTGTATGAAAGATCAAAAGTTGACCAATAAGATGTAGTTTTAATTTTATGGTGTAGCTAGCGTTGTTGCTAAAAACGAAACAACTATAAATGAAATAGGATTACTGATATTAGCTCGTAACTCGTGCCTCTATTGTTTGAGGCGAGCATTTTGTTAAGGATGATGACGTCATCTAGCTTTGATTCTAATTTTTCCGTCACCGTAATTCTATGACATTGTTTTAGTGATATCACACTAGGGGTCAAACTCGTTACCTCGGTAATTCGTCGCTATGAAGCGGGGTGTTTACTCAACGAGTTTGATATTGAAGAAGCACAACGCATGTTTCTTCGGATAAAGTTAAAGCAATTCGCTATTGTTTTGATTTGTTATTTCAGTTTGTCAATTAGTGATGCGGTAAAAATTGCTTTGCTAGTTTTTGGATACTTTTAGTGAAATCAGATGAAAGAGGACATTTGCAGAGATTTGACCCTCGAACAGATCACTAAAAAAATAAACATTCAGAATTGACGAATCACGCTCAACACGCTCAACTTGGACGGTAATGATGATGGAGGATCAATAAATCGGTCATCTATCATAGTTCGTCCATCTTGTCATTACAAATCTTGACAAAGTAGGTGACACTAAACAAGGCACGTGCGTATTAAAGTAGACACAGTATTAAGTCAACACATTATAATCTTATTACATCTAAGATTCAAATTATTTGTAAAAATCTCACGACGATCAGTTATTGTTTTACTATAATAGTGACTTCTTATCAAAGGTCTGTAACTCAACACTTCGCTGATTCGAAATTTGGAGTATTCTCGATGACTTTTGGTGGTTTATTTGTACGTTACGGTTTTCACTCGGAAATAACCATTGAAGGATTATGTCAACTTCTTAAATCTCTTCCGGAAAGGCTTCTTCAATTTCACAACGACTCAGAAATGTCAAGTGGAACACCTGGATGGACTTTGAAAACGATCTTTTAATGCAGTTGGGTTTGCTGTAAGAGATTTGCAAACAGCTGACAGTGTTGGCGAGTGCACTATTCACACATGACTGAGTCGGTTGTTGAGAATTCCGGAATTGGCTTATTTAGTTTACTTAAAGTTTCAATTATTTAATGCAAATTTTAAGCCGAACTATTCGTTAAAATGGCGAATAATTCACGAAGCAGACATTCTTTATAACATTTTATTAGAAATGTTGCCCTTTATGGTACGGTGACCATATTTTACATCACGATAATAAAGGACAGACAGAAATGTTTTTCAATAATTCGATATACGATTTATACAAGTTTTGAGCAATTCTATTTTCAATTTATGCGAATTTTAATTTATACAAATTTAAATTTTATGCGATTTCTGACCAATTAAATATTTGATTTATGCAAGTTTTAAGACTGTAGTTTCATTTTAGAATACTGGAAATTTTGATTTCTGCAACTTTAATTTATGCTAATGTAGATTAATGCGATCTTTGAATAATTCGATATTTGATTTATGTTTGTGAATTTTGGATTTCTGCAAGTTTTGATTATGTGAATTTCAATTTATGCGATTCTCGCTTACTCAAGTGAAGCTAATATAAAGCTTATACATTTTTCATTCGCTCATCACCTCACAGTAATCGCGAGGAAATAAAATAAAATAAAGGACAATAGAGAACAAACTCGAGGAAATACAGGATATATCAAAATAAATAAAGGCAGAGGAGAGCACGGTCGAATAAATGAGTGTCCTCTGAAATAAAGGACGTATGGTCACTGTCTGTACTTTATAGACCATTTTGGTATCGGATGTATTTTAATTTATCCATACAGAAATATTGCATTTGAGATTCGATCCAACACGAAGCCTGTTGGCATGTAAATGAAATACTGTTTATTTATTTATTTATACACAACATATTATGTCGTTTATATTTTTGAAAAAAAAAACAAATTTTTGTGGTTGAAACTTGTCAGAAACATGCCCATGTTTTGTGTTTTCCAATAACAAAACATAAGTGCTTTTCTTTCTGCGACTTTAAGAGCTCTTTAAAATAATCGATAGCAAGGGAACTAATGTTTGTTTCATCGAATAAGAAAACAACTTTCATTGTTTATTTAAACAATGACACTTTGTTTTTGTAAAAATTTTGTCAAATGTTGACATAACGTGTATTTTTGAACAAAAAAGAGCTTAACATGTAACTGGAATATTACGCAGGTTAGCGTAGTCTACTCGGAAAAGAACGAATAGACAAGTTTGAAATGTCACGGAAGATCAACAAAAGTACTTAGAGTCATAAACGATGTCACATGGTAGATCATTTGGTTTATTAAACATTGATAGGGTTTTGAAAAAATAAATTGTCCAGGAAGATTTAAATATGATTCCGGGAGTTTTTTCTCATCGAGTTTTAACAGCTTATGGAATACCGATTAAAGCTCATAGCGTCAAGCTATTGTCACGTGATAGAAAAAGTGGACATATTAAGGAGCAATAAGCTTTATAGGAATGTTAAATTAAAATTGAGATGAAAATGTTAAATTAAGATTTTAAAAAATGGCTCGGGGAGCTTATTTGGTCTGGAGTATGATCCATTTTCTACAACTTGATTTTTTCGCATTTCAGTTTTCTACATTACTGCGTAAGTAAGATGTGAATGGTGAGTTTTTTTAAGTGACGTTTTTCGTTTAGCTTGGGGGTTATTAGAAATAGAAACGTAATTAATATATCAAGAGAGGTACAAAATCTCACACCTGGTGATAACACTCTTTGACACCATTTCCTAGGGCGACGGCTCGTCGTACCATTTCAATTGCAAATGTCATTTGTGTAGGAAAAAGCGGAAGTCATTCTCTTTAATGACAGCGTTTTCCGTTTTGATGAAACGAACCTTTTCTATGCCAATTTGCTAAAGAAGAAATCGGATAAAAAAACCGTTAGTTTTTGTTCTAAATGAAACGTTTTCGTTTCCATTTGTGTCTACGATTCCCTCGAGCGTCAAATGGCGACCATTCTCGTTCTTAGTTTTTGGCCATTTGCCAAGACTGAGGTCACGTGATCAAAATGGCCATTTGATGACGAAACAAACATAGAATGGAAGCAAAACCACAGAGTGGAAAGTGGAAAGTCTTTCACCTTCTGTTGCATTTTCTTCAGTATCGAAAAATCAATGGACGTTTCAACGAGTTCAGACTTGTCCGAGTAACTTGAGTTTCTTTCTCGGCTTCTCAAGAGCTTGAAACTGCCGAAACGTCAGTGTTTGACATGGACTCTATCGGAATTTTACCACTTCGATAACTATCATCATCGTCGTTGTCACTCCGTCAGTTTAAAGTTTCATTAATCTAGAAACCCGGATGATACATGTTTTCTCGAAATTTTCGTCCCCTAGGGCTCTCTTCAGCAGAAAAGCTCATTGGAAGTTCCAAAAGAGAATGTTCCAAACGCGAAATGAAAGATCTTAGTAAAGTTTGCAAAAGTTGTGTTTTTCTCTTTTCTAACTCGTTGTTGATTCCACTCCACATCTTTTAGGTTGCTCTGGAAACTGCATTTCGAATCGATTCCATTATATAACATCATTTGGTTGGTCCTTTTCAAATCATACGTGAGAGTTGTGTTTTATTTGTTGTTGTTGTCGCAACTGCTTTGTACTCTTCCATCAGCAATATCTGATAAAAAAAAATGGTCGGTATGTGTATCTAGGAGCTTGTTGTTCCAAGGTTTGCGTTTGATATTCTTTATCCATTTTCTGAATTGTGTATTCGGTGGACGACGACGACGTTGTTGTACTTGTGATCCCTTTTGGGGAAAGGTGTCACATGATGTTTTTTGCTGAGCTAACAAATAATAAACTATGGATGTTACACAGCCCTTTTTTTTAAAAAATGTGTTTTTTGCTTGATCTAGTAGCATAATGGAATGTTAAGGATAAATGTTTTTATCTCAAACTTGTGTTTTTTCTGGAGACTACACAATTTATAAGTAAAGGTTTTCCATAGATTATTTTATGAACAACTAAGTACATTAAAAATGCTTTTTAAGCATACTCTTTATATACTGTCATATAGCGTCCGCCATATCGATTTTTTTATTTACAACATATAGGCAGTGACACTCGTGAGACTAAGACAGATTCATGGACACCTCATTCATCAAAATCCATCGAGCCATTTAGCCTGTAGGAGGGTGTAAATAATAATGGATATATGGCATGTACCGTCTGCCATATTGGTTTTTCATTGATGGCATAACTCACTCACTCATGAGTGAAGCTAATATAGAGTTTTCATTGTTTTCACGTTAATCTGAAAATACTTGTTTTATTACTTTTGCGGTTTAAATTAAATTCAGCGAATTTCCAATATTATAAAAACAGTTTCGTGTTTTTAATTTTGCAACATCAGTTTTCTTTTTTTAAACAGAAAACTACAGCAAAATCGAAATCAAAGTTTTACCTTTTTCCGAAACTTTAATTATCACAATATTATTGAATATTTTTCATTTTATCATCATTTTCCGTTTTATTTTTCTTCAGTTGATCGGTCATTAAATCGAATCCGAATTCCACCAAAAGAAAACGAAAACATTTTTGAAAAACACGACTTATTTTTTTGTTTTCTGCCTTTTTTTCTTTACTTTTTCTGTTTCATTTCTTTTTTCTATTCCGTTTCTGTCTTGTGATGCGTAAAATCGCTTTCGATGCGTTCTCTCGTGACAAAGGGATAAACCAAAGCGCGAGCCTTTTCATTGTTAATCCCTATGCTTTTCGCGCTGCATCACATGAGAAGGCGAGAAAAATAAGTGCGTTAAATGAAGAAAAAAGGAAAAAACGCAACAATTGTCGATATTTCATTAAGCGCGGGGAGATTAACGGTTTAAGTGATCAGCGATGAAACTCACAACGATCACGTATTTTTCATATTGAAAACTACAGTCCAGCCTCCTTCCTATAAAGAACTTTTATACAAAGCTATTTCGCACAACGAGCACCAGTGACGCAATAAAGAAGCCGGTCACTTGACAACTCTTGTAATGATTTTATGTCCGCGCACAATTTTTTTTTCTCAAATAAAGGGGTTTCTATTTTTTAAAGAAACATATAGTGAACAAACTATGCTTCTCCCCCAGTTTGGGGAAGAGGCAAACAGGAAGATTGTTTATTTATTTTCGATAATAGCCAGAAATACTTTATTTTTTTACCAGCAATGCCCCCGCAGCTTTGCCTGCACACTATTCTGGAACCTGGACAGTGATGGAGTTTTGATATTTACATCCGGATAAATTAAATGTATTTAAGATATTTATAAATGTATTAAAGATATTTACGTCCGGAGTTGATATGGTAACGTAACTACGTGGTGCCTAAAATAAAATCCCGTGTTTAGACTCATGTTGCTTCGCATATTTGTTGCTGTTTTTTTTTCTCCTTTAAATTTTTTTCTGTTTACCAATACAGTATATAGGCCTATAGTAATAAAATAAAATAAAATAAAAATAAAATAGTAATTATAGTTTCTACTTACTGTTATTATAATAGTTAATGTGTTATATCAAAATGAATTCTTTTTGTTATTTTAGACTACCGTATTTTTATTTGACATTTTATTAGTTTAGTAGACTATTTTACATTTTTGTTATTTTATAAATTTAATTAATATTTAAATAACTTATTCATGTTTATATGATTACTAGCTGTATGCCCGTCAACAATGACGGGTGCTAGAATTATTGTAATCCTTATTGTTGTGTTTCTATTATGACGG
>JAQIWH010006969.1:0-12097 GCA_034695005.1 Cryptops parisi
AGCCAGGCTTGGTAGGCTTTCTTCTTCCCCTTTACAAGCACTTGCAACTCCTTGGTCCACCAAGGAGTGCAGTGTCTGCCCGATCTCCCGCCAATGCGTTTCAAGCCGCAATTTTCAGCCGCAGCATTGATGATGCCTGTTTTGAGTAGGCACCACTCAGTTTCTATGTCAGACTCAGTCGATGAAATAAACATATTGTTTGCGAATTCTATCGACATTTTTCCCAAATCATGTCTTAATAGTACAACCATACAAAAAGTATTACCAGCACCCTAACATTTTCAAATCCAGACATTTGGGAAGAGAATAAACTTTTGACATACACTTTAAAAGTTTGTTATGAGTTGGGCTTCACAACACTAAATCAAATGAGTGTTGGATAAACAAGAACACTTTAGTGTACAGGAACTTGCATTTTGAGTATGTACATGGGTCTAATTTACTAAATATAATAATAATAAAAAATTCTGCATAAAAAAAAATTAAAAGTTCACAACTTTTGAACAGCAAGCGCTAAAAAAATACAGCTACCTGTACATAATGTCTACCAAATTTAAATAGCATAAAACGTTAAAATGTATATACCATACATGCTAAGCTGTGTACACCTATACCTCGCTATACGGCTGCTCTTTATACGGCATTTCGCTATAACGGCCTATTTGATTTATGGCACTTTTTCGATTTACGGTCCAAAATGTTTTGTTATACGGCCAAAAAAAATGCTGTCAATAATCAAAACTAATTGATCAAAATAATTGATTCGTTATACAGTTTCGCTTTGCGGCCAACTTTTCCGGAACGTATCTAGGCCGTATAGCGAGGTACAGGTGTATATCAATGTGTTCATTACATTGCATCACATGCCATACATGCAATTGAACCCATCAGACCTAACACAGGGGTTCCCAACCTGGGGTCTGTCACCCCCAGGGGTTGCAAGATGCAATTTCAAGAAGTGCGACACAGAGCAGACCTGTGGATCGTGGTCAGCAAGAATATGCCACGTTTTTTACCAAATCATGGATGAGAAGCAGATGCAAAGAAGTCATTGCATTTTATGTTCACTGTCGTGATTGATTTTATTGTTTACAGTTTTTCTTTCAAAACAAATTAGATACTACAGCTCCATTTATAATTGCATTTTAAGCACTTAGTGAAAAGCATACTTTTTAAATTTGATAATGTTCACTCTCACTATTATATGTGGTTCAAAATTAGATATTAGACTTCTTCACCTGGTAACCTGATATTACTATGGTGGGGGGTGTGAGGCATAAAAAAAGGCCGGGAAACCCTGAACTTCCACTTTTGGAATTTTTTAATTACACCTATGATAAAGGAGCACTGTTTTTTCACAGCTCGACTCGAGTTCGGAAATCGTTCTGCTTAATTTCTCGCAACCCACTGAAAGCCATAATGGCGGTCATCTATTTTTCGGATGTGATGACTATATGTATATTGCTGTTGGCGATGGAGGTAACCAGACTACCGGAAAAACTGACAGGTTTAACAGGTGAAACATTGTTACACGCGCTTATTTTTATGTGCTCACCAGGGTCGTGTACAAGAAAGGGGTTTTGGGGGGTCAAACCCGCTCCTTATTGGAAAGCAAATTTTTGAAAGCACTGTATATATAATGTACTAAAATACACTAAATTGTACTTAAGTACACCATATACTTTAGTATGTACATATACATAGTTTACTAAAGTATTCTATGAAAAATAATGGGTTTTTTGTCAACTACCCCCTCCCTTTTGAAAATCCAGCACACGGGTCTGGTGTTCACAATTGAGAAAATGTTGAAACCGTACTCACCAATTTGTCGTTACAGCGATTCGTTACTTGGGAAAATTTTACGCATCGACGTGAGTGATAGCAGCAAGTCGTATTCCATTCCTGAAGACAACCCATACAATAATGAAGTATTTGCTCTCGGTTTCACCAATCCGTGGAGATGTTCGCTCGATTCTGAAAGTTCGTAGTTCCATTCTTATAAACCATTTAAGACGCCAGTTCTTTGTTCAAAAATTCACTGAGTTCTAAATATTTACCATAGAGGGCAAATGTCGAATCTTCTGCGGCGATGTTGGCCACGATCCCGACGACGAAGAGATTGTCATTGTTGAAAAAGGCAAAGTTTACAAATGGAAGGATCATCCCGATTCGCCGTGCCATAAGCGACAAGAATGTGAAGAACAAAGTGAGTGAAAAACCAAACTAACATTTTTCAACTTTTATTTTTGAATCAATGTACTGATGACATTGACAGACTTACCTAGCGATTTCAAGCGTCCCATCTATCAATACAAAGCCAATTCATCCGTCGTCATCGGTGGATTTTACTATCGTGACCGTCAATTACCGTCGTTGAAGAACCTCTACGTCTTTGCCGATTTTGCACAAAGGTGAAACAAATATTTGACATGTGCAACAAGCTAGAAACAAATAAAAATAAACCAAATCTAAAATACTTGCGTCACTTCCAGATCTCTACACTATTTAAAGAAGAACGCCAATTGGACATTTGGCAACATCCATTTCCTGAAACCCGACGCGGAGCAGTTTTACATCCTGTCGCTCGGAAAAGATAAAATTGGTAAGTATTACGTCTTAACAATTTAATGTTACTCGTTTTCTCAACACCAATTTCTCACCGACAGGTAATTTATACATGTTAACAACCAACGATTTGGCGAAACCAAATGGTACCATTTATCGTTTAGTGTCTTATGGTAAGTACACATTTTTATATTTTTAAAATCTATCATTATGTATTGCCAATTAAAAAAGACAAATAAACTGAAATACAGGAATGATTGAAATTGAATTAATACTTCTCAATTTTTACAGGTGACGTTTCTTCGAGCAACGCTCAGTTTCTATGTTTTCCTAGTCATTTCATCCTCCTAATCACCGTCTTTATTAATATCTCATCATCAATAAAGTATTGACAAATTTAAAAAGTAACGCAAATTTTGTTAATAAATCATCCATGCGAAGGAAAAAATAAAGGATTCGAACCTACATTGTGACGCGGATGAATTGTTATTGCTGTCATACCTCGTCAATACAACATTCCGTGATTCCCAATAGAAAACCCGCTGATGACATTTGAATACTGGAAAATTTAGAAAAACTAAACAAGCAAAACATGGAACTGAAAAAACAATATGTCAGTTTAACACTTAAACCGTCAAATTCATCTATTACTACGCCCAATGTGTTATGAATAATCCAAAAATAATCCAAACATAATTTTACGAGACATGACGAAACATGTCAAATTCACGTGGTACCATTTTACATCACATATAACTAGTTTTGATTATTTAACGACTCCTGTTCATTGGAGCACATCAGAAATCAAAGATATTATAACATATAATTGGTCCAGTTATATGTTAAAGACTTTTGTTAAAGAGTTATCCAACGCATTGGTTCTTTGAGATCTGTCTCAAACAGAAAGATGATCCAATTAATCAAAATTGACCATTATATTTTTTGGTAAGTGTTCCATATAATACAATAGCACGCTTTCGATAAATCTTTGATTTTTAGACCACATTCTTCTATGATGAATATACAGGCATACCCCGCAATAACAGTGAAATGGAGGCAGAACCACTGCAGTACATCGAATCATGGCCTTTGTAACTAACTCGTTAATGCCTACAAAAGCCTGAAACCATGTGTATACAACTGTACGGTTGGATGAAGGAGCTAATACTAGGCATTGCCCTTGGTGTTCGACACTAGGTCCACAAACCGTCCAAAGGGTTGTGATGGCATCTTCTTATAAAATACCGGTTTCGGTTTAAATTTTCATGGTGCCATTATAGCAAAGCTCCTTCAATTGGGGTATACCTTTGTTACACACTCAAACCCAGGTTTAATGCAAGAATTCACTTCTTGGAAACTGCACACAATTCAAATCAAGGTTAGAATACATGTCCACAAGCATTGACGTACAACTGCAGGAGTCAAAATTGTACATAGTTGAATTTGGTCAAATGCAAAGAAAACACGAGTACTCAAATTCTCAGGTAGTATTTGAATTCGTACACCAAAAACATGGGCTTGGGTGTACATATATTAGTAAAATTGAACATCCTGGTGTAACAGGGTGTTAAGTAACTTCTTTTTTTTTGTCAAAAATGACCTGAAAGCATTTTCGAATGTGTTAGGTAAAATTTCCACCAAAACAACAATAGGTGCCAAGCTATTAGGGCTACAAGGGTTAAGTGACCCACCGACAGCAAGTTCATATCTTAAACACATTTTTCTCAAAATTGTAAAAAATGTTACTCGGCACCCTTTCACACCAAACCTTCAATTATATTCTAAAAACCTCCAACGTTGGTTAGAAATTACTGGATTAAACTATGTACAAATAGGTATTGCAGTTCAACAGGACGCATTGGATACAAAAATGAGCCTCTTTTTACTGCAGGCACATTGATGTACGCTTTTCTTACAAAAAAGAAAACAAAAATTACAATGCATGCTAAAAAGATGTAACTGTACATATTACGTATTGAGAATAATACAACATTCCAATGTTCGGACAAACACCGAGCAAAAA
This sequence comes from Cryptops parisi, assembly GCA_034695005.1. Classification (NCBI taxonomy): domain Eukaryota; kingdom Metazoa; phylum Arthropoda; class Chilopoda; order Scolopendromorpha; family Cryptopidae; genus Cryptops; species Cryptops parisi. The sequence goes on from JAQIWH010006969.1 coordinate 4,589, forward strand.
ATAAAAATAAAACATGAGATTTTTTGTTTTCTTTATATATCAAAATAAGAAACTACGTTAAATTACGACTATTCAAACATTACAACAACACTAAAAAACAAAAACAAAAAATTTAAATTACTAAAAAAAAAACATTAAAATATTATTTGAACTTATTTTTTTTTGTACAATGGTGTAAAAAACAAAAAAACTTGCACCAATTTTCATCCTTTGATGAAACCAACGCATAGTAAAAATCAAAATATATCTAAATACTTTTCTTAAATATGATGTTAGTTATTATCAACACCGCAGGCAGCTTTCGTGTTAAAAATTTACATGAAAAAAAAAATGTCCACCAAAGTTATTGTCATCGACGCGTTAATCAACGTCGAAAAAGTATCGATATACAATTATAATATTGGTTAATACTAACCACTGCAGTAGAATGGCGAAGGTTACACGAGGTTTTTGAAAAAAGATCAACCAAGAAATTTAGCGGGCGATGAAAGAGGTAACCCAACAACAACACCGTATGTTGCAGTAGAATCCCGTTAAACTAAGCTTCACAAAGATGATTTTTAAAAAGGAACACCTATTCTTCCCATTTGCAATGCGCTGCCTTAGAGCTGTCATTTAATTACTTTTTATTTCATATTTTGAACTTTGTTCCTCGATAAAGAGAATCGTTCAAGACCTAAAAACTAGGGATTCAAATTTTTTCCAAAACAGCCAACGAATGTCATTTTTCTTGCTACTTACTCAACGCTAAACACAATGTCTACGTTCCAGTAGTGTATACATATCGATAATCGAATTTTCGAAAAAGAAAATCAAAAATTATTATTTAAAAAAATAAAAGGAAAATGACAAAACGATGTCATTTATTTAATACTTCATTTCATACGCTTGTTGCATTATAACTATTAGATAGATCTGAATAAATTATAAAACAAAAAAGAGAAAATTCATCCTTCGTTTCGAACCAATCCTCTTGGTTCCCAAAACAAACAAAGCAAAAAAACAAATCACATCATTAACGACAAACGAAAAATAAAATCAAAAACACTTGACGAACATGACGTTTAGTGATGACACAAAAAAACAAAAAACGAGGAGAAAATGTTTTCACTGTCGCTGCGCCGGAGGAACATAGATCAATCGTGCCGGTTTGGGGTTGCGGGGACGTGGCATTCGGTCCTGATTTTGGCTCTGATTGTTGACGAACGGCCGATCACCACCACGACGAAACTCGAGCGTTCCGCTGAAGTGGTCGGAAAACATGCCGTTGTTAGCAAACGCAGGCACTGACTGGGAGAAGGCACCGTTGACAAAGTTTGCCGAGAGACCATCGAACATGGGTGACGCCATGTTCTGCATTAAAGTAGTAAAGAGAATTAACTCATCGTCAAAAAGCTTTGGCCTAATAGAGTGGGGGACAAAAAAAGGCTGCTTTTAATACAGTTGAATAAGGTATACAACAAAACGTAGTGATGTAGTAGTGTTTAAAAAAAACATCATGTCAACTATTGTCTAAGGAGATATCGGCAACAAAGAAATATACAGAAAACAGTGCTGGAACGTGCATCTTGTCGACGGGTTTACGTTGCGTCTCGTTAACATCGGGGTGAAAGAACGAAACAAAAACACAACGCAACTGTTTTTTTTTTGGAATAATGCCCATTAATAAAACGTTCGAATTGAGGAAAGTTGATCACCTAGCGTTTCAACGAATCAAGTAACTCATCTTAAAAATAATCGCTACAAAAATTAATAATAATCTTCGGAATGTACGATTTCCAAGTTGCGAATAAACTGTAACAAGCTGCATATTCCACAATTCATGACATTTTTTTTTTAAAAGTGTTTTTTTTTTTTTGTTTTTTTAAACTGGTGAAGAAAAAAGAGACAAACAACTCACGTGGTGAAATTTATAAGTTATATCACTACGTCCAACTATATGAAATACAAAAAAAAAGGAAAAAAAAAACAAACAAAAAACAACTCAACAAAAATAAGCTAAATTAAACGAAACCTTATCTGACATGGGTTTCATATCCTTGACGAGCACTTCCTCATAATTGTCGTAGTCTACAAAATGTACAACGCAAGTGGCTCCGTTGGTGGCAACAGCATGAACAATGGCTCGGTAGAACTGAAACACGCACAAAAGTCATCACGTCAACAATTTTTCTCATCGTACCTTCGAAGCCGCTGGTTCGAAACGCAACCTACTTTATTGTCTTCCCAATATTTCGCGAGGCATTTGTCACCGTTCTTCCAGACGCGAGTGACCATGTTTGGCCGCGAGTAGTTCGGCCGCTCGTCACCGTGTGGCTGTCGAATCGTATGAAACGATGGCCGGCCTCCCTGCGGCCCCGAATCGTTCCTGTTTTCCTGCTGGTAATGGTTTCCATCCGACCGTGGACTCCTCTGCTGATTGTAGCTGTTATGTCTCGGGTTCTGATTCGCCGCCGCCGCGTTGCCTCCATCATTCCACGTCCCCCGTGGCGGCGGTTTGCCACCGTCGCTATCTCCTCGGTTCTGCGGTTGATGGTTCCGATCGTGCTGCCCTTGAAAATTACCGCCGCCGCCGCCACCACCTCTCCTTCCGCCGGACATGGGTGGATTGCGAGTATTGTTGGCCCACGGTCGATGACCGCCGGCGTTCTCGTGAGACGGAACGGAAGACTGAGGCTTGCCGCCGCTGCCACCTTCGCTGGGATGAAATCGGTGTGGATGCGACGAGTTGTTGTAAGGATGATGAGACAACGATTCTTGCACTTTCCGGTTGGGAACCCTATTCTGCGGGCCTTTCGGGGTTCGTGGATCGTTCCGACGCGACGCCTGGTAACCTCGAGACGAGGAATTGGGAGGAGCATTCCTGTTTTTGTTTTCGTGATCGTTTCGACTCGCGGAGTTGGCGACGTCTTCTGGCGTGTTTAGAGCAATATCTAATTCACCACATGAAAATAAAATGAATAAAACACACCTACGAATTGATAACGAACGGTCCATCACAAAGTGAACCTTTTACCATTTTGTGGAGGCATTTTCGACTCTAAGAAATCGAACAGCGTCGACGGTCCCGAGGGTTTGCTGGGTACTAATTTTTCGTCGTCTTGTTTCGACTGCCCAGATTTGCCTGATAGATAACAGATAGCAAACTAATGCATCAATAACATGAATAATCAAAATATAGAAAAAATGAACCCATGATAAAAATACGACACCTGGTCTTTCGGGTCTTGGTTGTCGGCGATTGATTCTTCCATCTTGCAACGATCTCAGCGAAACATCGACGTTGCCTTTGTTGTTCTTCAGTGCCTCGACCGCTTGCTCGTGCGAGTAGCCATAGTTCATTATTTGACAAATATCTTTATCTACAATCTACAAAATGCAATGAAATTTCACATTTAAAATAAAATCACCACTCCATTACAAATCGCAAAGATAAACTAAACGCACCTGTTTCCCACCACCAAAAACTTTTCTGCTGCCTTCTTTAACTTTGGTGGCTTCGGCGATAGTTGCCTTGCGCTGACGTTCGAAATCGTCGTTATCCTTTTCTTTAGTGTCTTTTTCTTTAGTTTCGAGCGATTTGAAGTTTCCTGCAATGACCATTAGCACATCAAGCGTCAGCCTACCAATTAAAACTGACCCAGTTTCGTCAATAAAAACAAACCAGTCACCTTTAGCATCCAACGAACCACTCGAAGCGATTCGTTGACCGAATGCAACCCACATGGGCGGAGAACCTTCCTCGCCGCAACCGACGACACTGCGTTTGTGTTTCGCTAAAGTCTGAATTAAAAGGACACCACGGTTCAGCTGACTTCATGGTGGGTGATTAATTGATCAATAAAGACAAAACGAAAGTTTAAATGCTTACTAAGTTTAGTTCCCATTTTTCAACCAAAACGTCAACTCTACCTCCTAGAACTTCTACGTTGTCAGGGCTTAAAATGACGAATCCATGCTGCACTTGTATTTTGCCACCAATCAATTTGACTTTCGTTCCAGGCGGTGTGTCTAAACTGCAAGTGACAAAAATCATATTTCACTTTACACCTAATTTAGCCATCGTACGTCAATAGTAGTGGACTTCTCGTAGGTACTTTATTTTGTGCGATTTTCCAAGCTCCAAGCATGAGCATGTCGTGTGACCATCCGTCAGTTGAACTTTTAATAAACGAGGTGCGTAATTGGATTCTTCGTTCGCTTTCGGTGCAGCTACATTCCGGACTTTTTGTATCTGCAAAACGCAGTTGCCTGGAATCTGTAATGTTGTAAGTCATTAGTTAAAAAACTGATTACAATAAAAACAAAATTTTAACATTGCATATAAACAATTTACCGTTTCGACTTTCCCCCTGTTTATGTCATCGGGCAAAACTTTGGCACCGATTTCTTTGAAATCGCACTGAAAGACATCACCAAAACATGTCGTTAACATACTCACTTTATGACACTTTTCAAGTATACTGATTTTAATAGTTGGGCACTTGCTCCACCTTTAAGGCCATCGTTGACAGGGCCCTTTCAGGTTTTTATTAGTTAATTTTACTGTTTCAGCATTGTTTGCAAACTTAAGGTATCATGAACTTAGTGCAAACCTATTTTTTAAGCTTTTATAAGTGAAAAAAACAAAACAAATTTGCTTCGTTTTAAGGCAGCATCCTGGTTCCTAACCCACCCTATTAGCAGGGTGTGACTACAGTATATATAAAAATCAAAACTAAAGAAAATTCTTACATCTAATGCTTTTCGACTGATTAACGAAACAGACAGATTCTCTTCTCCTTCCGTAAGGTCGGCAATTCCATCGGTTGTTAAATACCTACAAGTGTTTAGCAATTAGTAATCTTACAATGTATAATAAAGACTGACAAAAAAACAACAACCACACTATTGTACTTCAATATTGTATTTCAAAAAGTAAAATACTATGGCATTAGTTAACTCTATTTTTCATGTCTTTTGATTAGACATGAAATGTACCCTTTCTTGGTATAAACATGCACTTTAATGGCCATTTGCGACGCACCTCCTTTTACATATCAATGCATTTCAATGTTAGGCGTGAGATAATTGCTCTTACTGACCAAAACGCTCAAGAGTCGAGAGTTGCGGAAATCCACAACTCTAGCGTCTTGAAAGTTATGGTCATCAAGAGCAATTATCTCAGGCCTAAGATGCATCAAAATGCTAGGGTAAAAGACGTTCGTCACAAATGGCCCTTCGTCCTCAAATGGTGGCACCGAAGCTATTCCCATTAAAATGGAATCAGGTTCGTAATAAAACAAAATTATGTAATGGGTATGGAGGCCGGATTAAGCTACATCATGGAGTTGTAACTCCATAGTTAGATTAATCAATTTTAAATGTTTCATATGATTTTCTTTGTTTTCTTCTAACCTTTCGCTTTCGATGCTGCCATTTGAGGACCTCAAGTGCATGTTTTCCCATTTCTTTATAGTTTAACTTTATACCGGAACGATTGTACGTATCCGGTCTTAGGCCAAAAGTGATCAGAATCTATGTAATAAGCTACAGTGAGTTTACCAGAACCAATTTAAGGACCACTAAACATGTGCTTTGCGAAAAAATTCGAGATTTTGGTGATTTAAAAGCCTGAAGTGAATGGAGTATTATAGTGGGCGTAGCCGTTTTGGCTCCAACGACCGTCCGCTCGATCCGCCAAAAATATTTATTTTGGCTTGAAAATAACAATTTGAGCGACAGCGGACTCTAACCTAACCCAGTGACCTGTCACCGGGTTAGATAAAGGTTGAAAATGTTATAATTAAAGACAGAACATGCATTAGCAAATGCATATTTTAGCTGGGTTTTTGGAATAAATGCATATTTTTAGTATTTCAGAGGATATTATTTCATTTTTAATGCATAAATCACCATTGAATTTGCATTTCAAATATGTTTTCAAGTAACTTGGCATAAATTGAGAAATAGTAAAATAAAAGTCCATTTTATCGTAGTCCCCAATTTCTTTGCCAAATTTATTGGGTCAAAAGACATTTAAAATCCACGGATATGAATATTAGGAGTGTACCCATTTTTTCTCTTCCACTTTATCGTATAATTAAACAATCATAGCAATGTCCTATCTGTGGATAGTTGAAAACAAGAATACTAAAAAGCTTGGGTAAAAATAGGGTACTTTCCAGTTATAGCTGGGGCAGTCTGATGTTGCTATTTGCTTGTACTTGGTGATGGGTTTATTTTGCAGGTTAGGTTAGGAAAACAAAAAAACGTATTAAATGTACGATTTTGTTTTGTTTTCCTAACCTCACCTGCAAAATAAACCCATCACCAAGCACAAGCAAATAGCAACATCAGACGGGCTGGACTATAACCAGAAAGTACCCTTCTATCCACTGTGTCATGTACAATACATTGAAAAAGATTCAATTTAATGAAATTTTTACATCGAAAATAACTTTTGTTTTTGGTGCCTATTTGTGGGTTTTTTGATGCTTATTTTGGTATTTTTAAGTGCATAACTATCCGGTCCCTAATTTTAATACTTGAGGCAAAAACTAACAAACAAAAGCAACCTAACTAAAACCGGATAAGTAAAATCGTCCCTTAATAGTGGATATCAAAATTAAGCATTCAACATTCCTATGAATTGATTCAATGGGATTGATATTACTGAACCATGTGACGTGATGATGTCGCTTATTGGACTTATAAACACATTCACAAATTATACAAAAGAAACTTTATGTTATTCCAGTAAGCATCAGTAATGAAAATAATAATCGTTCTACTATAATTGAATTGAATTTTAAGTTCTCACCATCCCAACTCTTTCAATTGATCGTCCATCGCCATCTTGAGCAGAACCAAATCATTGCTCATTGGCGGCTTGGCGCTGCTGGCGGTGTTGTCAGCTTCAAAACGTGAAATCCCACACCCAAGCAGTGAGATGCACCATGGCGTGTGTAATCGAACATGGCACTGCAAGAAGCTAGCAAGCGATAATCAGGGTTAAATAAATACTTTTAATATTTTTTAAAAATTTTTTTTTTAATACTGTCAAATGACCAGTTATTAGTCGACTAATTAATAATTAGTCGACTAATTAAACCAAATAATTATCGACTAATAATTGTCGATAATAAATAAAAATTAGGTTAATTGACATTTATTTAGCTAATGTATTATATTTTTCACTTTTCCCAATAAGTAAATATAATGATACGCTATATAAGCCAATCATTTATTTTATTTTTTTTAATTTATTATTATTATTATCAATTTTATAAGCCTAATCAATATCACAAACAATTTAGGCCTATATTGTCAGGCCTATATTGTCAGAACCTAGGCCTAACTATTGTCGTGAAAAAGGCAATTATTAGTCGATAATTAGTGTGTGTAATAATTTAAGAGTGTGTACATAATTAGTGTGTACATAATTAGTGTGTGTACATTTAAACCAAATAAGAGTAGTAAACAAATAAGGGAGAAGAGCTCATATGCTGGTCAATAGTAACCCACGAA
>JAQIWH010006970.1:0-12096 GCA_034695005.1 Cryptops parisi
AGTGTTTGTGTGGTACACTGATTAATACAAAATTTAAGTAAAAAATGTTTCGTGGAAACCAATAACGAATAACTTTCTTTCGCTGGTTTTTGCGGTGAAGTTCTTAGGAATACTCTGGGGCTGATTTTCTGACTGTGGTAGCCACAGTCAGAAAATCCAGAAGTGGATTTATAGTTACACTCAGTACACGCAAAAGAAGGGTCTCCTGCGATTAGGGAGTACCAAATTCAAAAATTAAAAAACAAAACAAAACATAACAACAAAGACTAATGAACACTACTAATTACTAACACTAATCACGAACACTACTAATCAAATAATTTTGGGTACTACTATACATTTTTTCACTACATCTATTAAAAAAGGGGCCCCCAAATGCAAAAAACTCAGAGTACTGTACTGGTAATTTTTTTCCTAGAAAAAAAACATCACTGTATATTTTTATGATTTTTTAACGTGTTCTGAGTTTTTCTGTTTTAATTTTTTTAATTGGTTGATAACATCCAGGTTACGCGAAAATTATTTATATAAATAATGTCAAATATTAATTCAATCTAGGTAACCTGTTTTGTTAAAGAGCAACGATTTAGAAACGTTTTTTCATTGCCTCTTAAAATTGGACTCCATTAGAGCCAATTGATTCGGCGGTTTTTTTGCAATTTTTTTCAGGTTTCGTTTCCTTATTTTTAATCGTTCCGAGTGAAATTATATTTTATTTTCTTTAAAGAAACATGTGTTTTATTATTGTGGATTTGTTTTGTAATATATATTTATATTTTATTTTAAATGAAAATACAAAGAAGAAAAAAAACATGCCCCGATATTGATTTTCAACCCCTCAATTGACCGAGGTTGAATGCTGGATTTATCTTCTCAAGTGTTTGGTTATACAAAGTGTAAGGTTTCGTACTCGATTCTTTCTGAAAATCGATCTTCATCGAATGCATTACATTATTGTGTGTGTGTGTGTGTGTTTTTTTTTGGGCGATAATATGACAACATGCACATAATTTTTTTTTTAATATCTCGTTGTAATGTTTCTCTGGGAAATCGAGCAATGAAAATCCCCCTCCCACTATAGTTAGAAATTATTTAAATTGCGCAGCGTACGTGTTATTTATTTATCACCACTCTCAGAAAATAAAAGAAGAGAGAACAAACTATTAATTGATTTGCGATTGATTTTGGGCGTCTTCAAAACATTATTGATTGCAGCTATGAATTTCATGTGGTTAGATATCCGCATAGAAGAAGAAAAATGAATGGTGAAATTATATATTACGTTTCAATTATTTATGCCCAGATTTTTTTTAATGCGAGGCGAGAATTGAACGTTATACAGGGTGTTTCAAATGCATCTGAATCGTTCATTAACACATAATTTAGCGAGAATTTTTTGAACATTTAAGTGCAGCAGCAGCAGTAGTAGTTATTTAAAAAATTTCACTAAATTGGTTACTGTAACAACATGCTGGTGATTAATTACTCATGACATACACTATAATGTAATTTGTAGAAATATTTTTCAAACGATTATGTTGTATGTGATTATGGTGTGTTAGTTAGTGTAAAATGTATGCAATAATAATTTTGAAGTAAGTATATTATCTCTATCAGTCTAGTAAGTTCACTGTATAATCAATTGATAGTATATAATCAATTGCTAGTATATAACAAAACTCAAAGTACGGTACCAAAGTAGTATATAACCAATTGACCTAATCAATTGATAATATATAACAAAACTCAAAGTGCCAAAGTAATATATAACCAATTGATAGTATGGTATCAATTGATAGTATACAACAAAACTCAGAGTATCAAAGTAGTATATAGTTGATAGTACGCAATCAATTGATAGTGTATTCACTTAAAAATTAGTGTTGTATATTTTCTAAACTGTACTGTAGTAGTGCAGCAAAATGATACAAAAGTTACAAAAGATTAACCAACCTAACCTATAGGTGAAGCTGATTAGGTTTTTAATGCAAAGGTGAAAATCTAATGTTACATAGGGTGCTTCAGATGTATTTGTAAAACGTTATAGTTTCACCTCAAAAATCTAAACCTCGTGTACTTACTATATTAATAGTATATTTACACCACAATTATCATAGTAAAGGTTTTTTGAAGACAAATTTGTGAATTTGAGTTTGAGATTTTCTGAAATTTTTAAAGGAACTGACAGTCAGCAATTTTCACCAGTTGGTTCTGACTTATATACTTTAGTATACTACGTCATGGTTGACTACATGCTGGTGACTGATTACTGATGCCTGTACATGATATTATGATTTGTACACATTTTGTTTCAAGCATTTTGTTTCGTATAGGAGTGAGTGCTTTAGATTCTAGAATACTACACTGTAAAAAATATTTTATTTTTATTTCAAAATGTTTCAATTCAGATGGAATAAACAACTATACTATCAGTGATTAACAATAAAACTAACAATATCAGAACATAACAGTACACTACCAGCAGGGCTAGTGTGTAGTATGGTAAGTACACCTTCAGTATAGTTTAGGTGAAATGTATTGGGTTTATGTTGGGTCTAGTCACTGTCAATGATTTTCTTTTATATATGGAAATTGGATCAAAGTGAAGCTACCAACTGGTGATTCACTTGACAGATTAGATTGGGTGTAGAATTGGATCCTGGACGTGCTTATAGTGCGGAGTTTAAACCGTGAATCGGGTTGCGTTTAAAATGCAAACACCGGATGAATGTTTAAGTTGTTGTATTTTTTTTTTGGGGGGGGGGACGCTTGATGTTACACAAATATGTTGTAGCATTCTTGTTATGAATTAAACATTGAAATGTAACATTTCAAATTGCGTAGAAACTCAAGAATAAGTAAGTAACGTGTATGTAAGGGTTAAGTAGAATTGGATTTGTTGCATTTAAGACTTCCCGGCACATTTGGAGTGGCAAGTCGAGCGATTCGTGGAAAATTGTCAGCTTCTTTTCCAACCAATGAAAACTGGTTGGCAAGATGCTGACATAGCAATTGTTTGACTTGCAACATCAAGAAGTGCGTGTGTCAGGAGTCTTTAACGGTTGAAATTTGGTGTGTAATTTGTTATTGTTATTGGTGTACACTCAAATCGTCAAATTAGACGTTAATTTTAACTATGTTAGAATTTCTTGGGAAGTTATGTACAATAGTTAGTGGTAAATTTTTTGTTGATAGTGATTTTATTTTTAAGCAAGTACTGTACATTAAAAATGCTTTTTAAGCATACTATTCTCTTTCTATATATACTCTACCGTCATATACAGTATGTACATACATAATGTAAAAAAAATCATTTTTGATTTCTATATGTTTCGATTTATGCGAATTAGATGCGAACTTTCAAATATGCAACATTAAATTTATGCGATCGTTGAGCAATTCCATATTTGATTTATGCGAGTTTTGAGTAATTCCATTTTTGATTTTTTGCAATATGCGATTTATTTATTTATATATGCGATTATCATTTTACATTGAACTTATGCAGTTTTTTTTATTTATACGCGGTTCTCGTTTTATGCATTTTTTGGTACATTGGACTGTACAGTAATATTCTTATAAACGATTGTAGATGGACAGTTGAATTCTTAGCTCACAAATTCACTCACACAAGTGAAGCTAATATAAAGAGTATATAAAAAAACCCACTTTTCTGTGTGTCATGTGATAGTTAAAATTTATAAGTTAAAAGTTGTACGATTAGATTGAACCAGAGTTCTCTATTATTCAGAATCGAGTCGTGTGATTGGCTCACTTTTGATATTTTCATTTTCAATTTCATTTCTTTCTTTGGTACGTTTTCTTCAAAGACCGAATTTACTTTTTTTTTGGCAGGACAAGAAAAAAACCGAATTTGACAAGACTTATGCAGAAAAGGAAATTGATTAATCCTGTCAATATACGTCTATAGTTATCTATATATACATATATATAAGTTAGTAAATGTATCCTAGTGTGTGCACCATTTCCCCTATTTTTTGGTGTATATATACATATATATTTATAAAATGGCAGAAAAAAAAATCTGAAAAAGTCCTATTTAAATGTTGCGTGTGCAATTAAACAAATCAATAATTTATACCCTTCTCCCCTCTCTTCACAGCCACTGTAATAAAAATAATTTTGAGCATGTGTACCATAAAATTGCTTTCCGCTCTTTTACTTCCTTGACGATTTATTTTTCCTCCATTTTAGCAGAGATTTGAAGATGATAGGCCAGACATTTTTCTGCAGAGTAGTCACTTTAACAAGGAACTAGCCTAATCCTGTGCTTTTTGGTATTGGATATTGCTTTGTGTGTTTTTATTTTTTCGTCCTCTTCTTACTCTTCCTTAGCTATTAAAGTATTGCAGTATAAATCGTTTATCATATGGGAAAAAATGTCAGTTCAGTTTATGTATATATCTATTTATATATATATATATAATATCACCGCTAGATAATGTTTATATCAGCAATTTTGTCATTAGTTTTACGAGTACGGAATTTCGTTTTATTAATTTATTTTTTAAAGTTATTATTATTTTTTTTTCAATGAAAGATTTGATTAAATAAATAATTTTTGATTCTATTGAATTTTAAAATTAAATTTTGATATATTATATTTTATTAAAGTTCAGTTCAGTTGTTATTGCAGTTTTTGTTTTGTTGTTGTTATTGCGACATTCGCAAAGGATATTTTAGATAATTACATTATTATCGAAAATGTTTTTTTACTGCTAGCCAATATGTATAATTTTAATGCGATTTTATGTAATGTATTTTTATAACTAAAAAAAATATATATATATTTTTTATTTTTTATTTTAACAGAAAGCAAACCATGAAGGTTCGATGAATACAAACAAAACATAAAACAATCATAACACACAAATGTTAATCAATAAAAAATTAATATGTTTAAAAAGATACATGTAGTTTTAGGTTCTTATGAGCTTTTTTTTTACGAATTTGTCTCGAGTTCCTATGCATTTGACGAGATTTATGCAGAAAACGAATTTGACTTAAATTAGGTTATACGAATTCAATTTTTGTGTTTTTACGAGGTTAAGAATAAATTGTTTTAAAATTCGAAAACAAATTTATGCGAAAAATCGATCTTTTTTTTTTTTAAGGGGGGGGGGGGGTAACGAATGCACATAAATCTTCGGTTATCTGTTTAACATCGTCATCTCGCGAGTATTGTTATCAGTGTGAATTTATAGTCGCGTATTACTAATCCTCTTGATAACAATACACATGATGGGATAATTTAGCATATTGATGATATGCTAAAAATCACTTTGGTGAGTTATCTAACGTTTGATTAGCTATTAGCTTCTATCTACAAAATACGTAGATTGTTATGAACACAAGTTTGTTGTTGTGTAGTGTGTACAGATTTGACTTTTGGATGCACAACTGTGATTATGAAATGGTTATCGATTTGATGATGGAATTTTCCGGTATACAGTACTGCACAGGGTGTTCCTAAAAGGTCTGGTTAAATTTAAACACCACACATGTTATGCATCAATACAGAGCAAAACGTCCGTATAAACATGAGCCCGAAAAGGTATACTCATTTGTGTTTTATATATTACAACGATTCGTGTTATTTCAGAAGGAAAGCATTTTTTTTGGACTCATTTGTTTTGATGCGTAGCTTCTGTGGTTGAATTTTGTCACGATTTGTTAAAAACACCCTATATAAAAATGTTTTTATGCAGTCCTATAAGAAATTGCATAAAAAGGTCTTCTAAGCTGATATTTTTGATATATTTGGGTATATTTTTGGTTGTTTTGGTATAGTTTGTTATATTTTTGGTATTTTTGGTATATTTTGGTATATTTTTGGCATTGTGTATGTAGAATCTGCGCTTTTTATACGCTTTATATTAGCTTCACTCGTGTGTGAGCGAGCTGGGAATTGAAGCATTTTTCAATGTACTTGTTTTAATTGAGTAGGCTCACTTCTGTTTTTTTTTTTACAAAAACCTCCAATCTTGAAAGATATAATTTATAAAATATTACGGTACCGTATGTTGTTTAATATGTCATTTATGAACGTCGTGTAATATAATTTAGGGTACTTTCCGGTTATAGCGGGGCCCGTCTGATGTTGCTATTTGCTTGTACTTGGTTATGGGTGTATTTTGCTAAGTTAAATTTGTTTTCTTAATCTAACCTGCAAAATAAACCCATAACCAAGCACAAGCAAATATCAACATCAGACGGACTCCGCTATAACCGGAAAGTGTGCACCTAATTTAGTGTGCATCATATAAAAGTGTTTATCTATTCATTGTCTAAACTAAATTCATTAGTTTAAACAGTCTCATGCGCTTCTAGGTTGATTTAAACAATGGCCACAAGATTTTTGAGTTGATATTTGAACAGTGGTCACGTTTATCCAGTTTGATTTAATTCGGGTGACGTGCCCCCTAGCTTAGTTTAAACAGTCTCGTGTGCTTCTAGCTTGATTTAAACAGGGGTCATCACGTGATGCCAGCTTTAAACAATAGTCACTGGCTGCTGCAGAATCGCGTTGATAAACACCGCCACCATAGCTTGATTTGTATAATTGATTTTTATGTTTGCAATTTTACAACTTATGGTCACACAAAGTGATTTAAATAACGACTGAAAATGTGAGCTCGCAGCGAAATAACCATGAAACAAAAGGAAGATTTTATCGATCGTTGATATTCGCTGTATTTGGAGTAAAAACAATCTCGTACACGACGATCACATCAACTTGAAAACGAAATGTTTTCACTTATTAGATAACGTTATAATTATAAGTTATTAAAAAATCATGAGATTTTTTTTTTGTGTGTGTTTTAAATTTCACTTTTATACGGCTTTTCTGTTTTAATAATAGCTAATTAAAATGTCCTTCGGGGAGCTTAAATCATTTCCAACTTGATTTATCGTTTTATAAAATTAGGACCTTATTGGAATTAAACCAAAACAAAAAGGTTAAATCGATCCCATATTAATCAAAGTGAGAAGTAGTGTTTGTGTGTGTGCGCGCGGCATTGGTTAAACTGTACGTAACATAGCTCAACTTGAAAATCGATGCGATTATTAATTCATGTAACCAGCATAAACAATTCCCAACAACAGCCATGTTGACTTATCTTAAACCATTCAAGACTTTTTAGAACATTCCCAAGCTATCCTTTGGGTTTTTATACTAAACATAGTTTAAAGGTGGAATTCTTCAACACCCACTTCTAGAATGTCTTCCTTAATTTATCCGCATAACCATTTTCATTCACCGATTTTCTCTTTTTTTCTTTCTATTTTCTATATACTCGTAAATCTTTATATTATTTTTTGTGTGTGTGTGTATAAAAGTACCCAAGTACTTCGGTTGTAAAAGTTTTCTGGAAAAAAAAATGTAGAAATTTTTCTGGTAGGTTTTAATCGATTTTGTCTTGTCTTTTAATTCTTGGAGATGTTCCAAAAGTAAGTGACACAGCTAACACTATCATTTTTTAAGGGAGGAGGAATAATATGGAGAGAGAAAAAAGAAAGAAAGGGGGAAAAATCAAGAATGGTTTTCTCTTTCCAAAAAACTTTTACATGGGATTTAGTACCAAAGATGAAGGTGAAATCATTATGAAAAGAAAGAAAGAAAGAAAGAAAAAATGGAATGAAATGTAAAGCCAAAGATAAGTAGTTCAGAAAAATGACAAAAAAGTTTGCGGTGTCTGCCAACAGGAACAAATCCTTTTCGTTTTAATAATAATAAAAAAAAAATAAAATGAAGTTGATTAATTCTCTATTTTTGTGAAGGGTGATTTGTGATTTTTCAGTGTTTTTGAAATTAACACTTGGTTCGGTGCAAGTAATTGGTATGGTTTTAAAAATTTTATTCGGGTTTCCTCGATTAGCGATGTTGGTTTGGTTGGTTGTGAATGTCGCTGATGTTGTTTTCACTGCAGCACTTATATGATACAGTTGAAGCTTTATTATGGCGGAGCTTTCTTTTTCGGGTTTTGTTTTCTACCAATGTTGACCATGAAAACGACGAATAAAGAAATTTAACTGTTATAGTAAATAACAAAAGAGTACTATATAGTAAATAAAACAAGTAAATATATAAAATAAGTTTTTTTTTTTTTTGAACAACCGTTTAACGTGTGCTGTGCTTTTGTTAGCAAACCAAATTGTAACGTTATGTGAAACAAAGACGTGGAACGATATTTTTGTTGATTTGTGTTAAGTGTTTATTTTGGTGGATTTCCAATGATAAGTGATTGCGCAGATAAACTGTGTGTAGTTAACTATATCGTATAGCGAGTGGTTAAACACTCGCAACTGGTTATTCAGATGAATTATATGTAGTATACATACATAACTGTTTTTTTTTTTGTTAAACAAAAATTTAAGCGGTACCCAAGATCAACATCGATACAAATATCGACAGATTATCGATAAAAATCGATAAAGTGTCAATAAAAATCGATAAAAATATCGTTAAAATGTAAAATTCAAGTAAACTCGTATTCCCTCTTATACGCTAAAAAAGAGCACTGTGAACATATGTATATGTATACAGGGTGAGTCAAAGGTACGGTTTCATGGAGATATTATAAAGGGTATTACAATGACAATTTTGAGTTTTGGATATGATAGCACCTTCATTGGAGTTATTTCAGTTTATAGTTATTACGCATCTTTACATTGGTATTTAAATTAACGATGCAGCAACTGTACTAATTCCACTGCATAGTATGAGTGATCTGCAGCAAAACTGCAGCTCTCTATTGTTGTATTCATTTTTATTTCGGTTGCATCATTGAAAATAAATAAAACAAAAGTGGATTCTTACTAAATAGCCCAGTGGCTACAACTTTCTAAATATGACTTTGGTAGCTATGACTCATAGTTTTCAATATAACAATGCGATTTCCGGTTTGTAACAATGCGATTTCCGGTTTGTAGCAATGCGAGGTCAATGCAAATATCATTATTGTAAAGACCCTCTGTGAAGGTGCTATTATACCCCTAACTCAAAATTGGCATTGCAATAGTCTTTATAATATTACCATGGAACCGTACTTTGACTCACCCTATATAGGCGTTTATTTACAACAATAGTGTAGTTTGACTATAAAAATATGTACTTTTGGTTATACTAAATACGAGCGAATGTAACTTATTAATCAGCAACACTCTATAGGAAACCCTTCACTAAAAATGCACTTCGTGTTATTTTCTTCGAAACGACACAACATGAATCCGTCAAAATTTAATAGAATTGTCCCACGGGCTATGTCAAAATTTTAGCTCTGTAGGTCATGGGAAGCCTGCCAACAAAACTAGCTTAAAGAGGTCGAACCGTGACAACACCCAAGTGAAGTTAAACAAGTAAATTAAAAAACAAAAACAAACTGCGTTGTTTGATCACCTCTTTTACAACCTGCTCATCGTCCCTGGAAAAAAATATTTTTGGAATGAAATGTGTCAAGTGTTTATTTGGATGAAACGGTTTTATACTCTCAACAATGAATAGTTTTTTTACATAAACTTTAGGTAGTAAAGCATAATGAAATAAATGCATTTATCTTTGTGTATTACAATGCGTGGTGGCTTAAAATGTAGGTATATCGTCAGCAACACTTTTCGATTAAAAAGAGATCTTTCGTGTGACAAAATCTCAGAATTGACCCGTTTAAATTTGATGACAATAAAATGTCTGTCAACTCCAAATTTCAGCTCTATAGGTTATCTTGAACCTACCAAAAAAAAAAGAGCTCAAAGAGGTGTTGAACTATTTTCACCTCAGAGTAAGTTAAATAAAGAGGTCTATAAAATATTGTAATCAATGAAGTTAATAAAACACTGTAAAATTCTAACATAGTATTTTGCTAGGTTGATAGTTGTCGATATCGGGTTTGTTAGCATTTTGAGTACCACCAAACTATACTTCTGGAATAACGTCGAAAATTGCATTTTTAAACTAAAAATATGTTAATGGCAAAATAGTTAATAATTAACAGCAGCGCGTTAGGGTTCCGCTAGTAACTGATATTTTAGTACCTTAAAATGATGACGCAGTTAATACCAATTAGGTTTTATTGTAAAATTTTAGTTACTGTGTTTGTTATTAGTGGCTGTTTAAAATGCTAACCATTTATAATAGAGATTTTTTAATTCGTTTTTAACTGTTATTTTTAATCGAAAAAAAAATAACGAATACAGTAACAAAAAATAACGGTACTTGTGTGTTAACTTACAGCCACGGAAGTGATATGGTGTTGTTTTTTAACTAACTAAACTGGTGTCTATGGGTATAGATACCAGTTTTAAGTTAGTTAAAAAAATCATAATTAATATATTGTTTTAACTAACTTAAACTTTGGACATGACCTTATACCGGTGGCTGTAGGTTAAGACACAAGTATCGATATTTTTTGTTTATTTTCATTGTTGTTTCAATTGACTAAAAAATTAACCGATATAGTAAATAACAAAAAATGACTACAGTATGAATAACAAGAAAACAACCGATATTTTAGTATGTCAAAAATAATAACGTAGTAAACAGAAACTATGTCCTTAAAGTTTAGTTATTGATATAGTTAAATACTAACCACTTATAATTGACATTTTTAATTATTGTTTTCATTATTATTATTGTTAATATTTTTTTATTAATAATTACATGTAGAAAATATTTTATTATTATGTTGATTATCATTATAAATAAAATATAGTAGAACATAGTACCGTATAGCATCTTCCCACTTAAGACGATTTTTTCCGCTTTAGACGTTTGTGATTTTAATTTTTGATATTTTTATTAATACTGTAATTACATATAGTGAATATTTTATTATTATGTTAGTTTTTTTTATTATAAATAAAATATACTAGAACCGTATAGCATTTTCTCACTTAAGACGTTTTTTTCCGCTTTAGACGTTTTTGTTTTTTTTGTGATTTTAATTTTGAACCTGTCCGTTTGAAAAGGAATTTTGTTTATTCGAAAAATGTTTTTTCTTCGTTGAAGTACTCAAATTTTTTATATATTTTTATTTTAAATAATTTTTTTATATTTTACTCTGTATATGTCTGTGCGGATATGTTATTTCATTATTACTGTAGAAAGTTTTTATTATATTTTGTTTTTTTACTATTTTTCTTTGTTATGGTAAATTGCAGGAATGTTGTTTTGAAGCTGTTTTTTCACTGCAGCGCTTATGTGATACAGTTACAGCATTTCTCAAGGCGAAATTTTTTACTTGAATATTTCTTTTCCAACAATGTTGACCATGAAAAAAAAGAGAACGAAATTGGAATTTAGTACAAAAACATATAACAAAATTACATAGTAAATAAGTACAGTTGACCTTCGGTTTATGCGAAAGGGTCAAATACTACGAAAACCTCGAAAATTGCATAGTTTTATTTTATAAGGTGGTAATAACTGCATCTGTCATAGTCACCACTATACAAAATTGTATAATATTGAATTTTTTTTTTATACAGGGTGATTCAGAATAATTGTTCCTAACTTTAAGTTCAATGTAAGAAAAAAAATCGCATATACAAATAAATGAATAGAATATTGCAGAAATCAAAAAATGAAATGACTAAAAACTCGCATAAATCATATATCGAATTAGTCAACGATCGCATTGATTTAATTTCGAATGAATTTAAAATTGGAATTAATCAAAACTCGCATAAATCGAAACGTGCAGAAATCAAAAAATGGAATTACTCTCAACGCGCATAAATTGATTATATCGAAATTACTAAGAGATTGCATAAATTTTTATTCGCATAAATCGAATTTCGCATAAATCGAAACATGCAAAAATCAAAAATGGATTTTTTTTTTGCATTATGTACAGAATGTAATACAGCATATCTATATATGACAGTAGGTGTATAAAGAGTATGCTTAAATCATACTCTAAGTTGTTCTAATCAATGTTCCCACTTTAACAAAAAACTGTTAAAACATGTTTTATATTGTGATAAATTTTGAAATTTAACTGTTGTTATTCTTGCTGTATCTATTGTTATCATGTTGTGAATGTCTCCATGGGACGAAATTTTAAATAAATAAATAAA
>JAQIWH010006971.1:0-12096 GCA_034695005.1 Cryptops parisi
AAATTTATCTACAAACGTTAATTTACAAACGGTTTCGCCAAACCATCTTCGTCGCCGGTTCTTCATTTTTTACCCTCGATCTTTGGAGGCTCGGGTTTGATCGGTACGTCAAGCGCCGCTTCATCTTTTCGAAACGCAGGAAAAGTCTCCCACGGACTCGAGAGATCAAACTTACGAAACTCCTGCGTCAATTCCAACGGTTCGATGACCACGCGTCTTGCTTCGTCGTCGTAACGAAGCTAAACGATACGTCAATGAACAGGTTTAGGACGACAAAGTTATTCAAGTGAAAATATTAAAACAATGAGACTAACCTCAACGTAACCACTCAGCGGGAAATCTTTACGGAACGGATGACCTTCAAAACCGTAATCTGTCAGGATTCGACGCAAATCGGGATGATTGGCGAAGAAAACTCCGTACATGTCCCATATCTACAACAATAAAATGAATGAAAAATTTATGAGGACTAACATAACATTTGGATATCGCATTTTTGCATGTTTATAAAAACTTTTCACTTTGTTTTGATGATCAGACCCTTCAACAACACCCTGTATAACAAAAATGTAAAAAAAAAAAAAAAGTTTAATCTTCGTACCTCACGTTCATACCAATTCGCCGCTTTGAACACATCATTGATGGAATCGACCGGCGTCAGTTCATCCGTGTACGTCTTCACTCGAATACGACTGTTGTAGCGTAACGACAACAAATTGTACACAATCTAAAACAACAGCCCATGATTAATGAAAAATAAAATATATGCAACTCGAGTAAGAATCAAATATATTATTACTTCAAAGCGGTACTGGCGTGCAGGTACATCGACGCCAGCAATGTCGATAAGATTTAGAAACTGTGCGTTGTGATGATCTTTGAGAAACGTTAGAACGGGCAAAATTCCTTCGGGTGCGATCAACACCTCGAGTTCGTCGCCGCACGTCACTTGAACCTTTTGCACGTACTTTGGTAGACAGTTAGCGACGTAACGACCAAAGTCGCTCAGCGTTTGTTGTACCACGGGGTTCACCTTTCGCACCGTCGCTGTTGAAATAGAAAATTAAAATGGCATTCACTTAAATTTTGGAGATGTCCATCGGATGTGATAGATGAAGAACATTTACGTTTAGTTTCAGTCGACGTGGTTTCAAATCGTGCGTTGTGTAACGTCGCTGCCCGATTCAATAAACCTGTATTAATATAAAAGATATCAAAATACACTAAAATATACCCATGTCAAGTGCATGGGTATGTTTTATATTATTGGGTATATATTTTACCCCGCACTTTAACCCGTAAAGTGCGGGGTTTACTCAATATTATGAACATATTTTGATGTATAAAAATGCATAAGAAATTGGTACTACAGGAGGGGGGTGATTACATATGCATAGTTAGTAACCAGTTATTTATTAGCTATTTTAGTTATATATTAGTTATTTCATGTCATATATCCCCTGAATTTAATAAAGTATAAGTTATGAATGCAATTGTGAATTTAAACCTGGATTTTTCCATTTTAAAACACTCGTTCGAACCACTGGTCTCAAAATTCGACAAAATACAGACGCCATTGTTTTTGGTTAATCGATTACGTTTTTCTGGCGATCGCTTAAAATTCAACCAAAATTCCCGATTGTAATTTTTTTTTTTACTTAATTTTTAAAATTAATTTTATTAAAATTATTAAACACAAATTTTATAAACATTAATAATCAAATAAACATATTTGGTAATTTTATTTCTTAGTTATTAAATCATTTGTGATTCATTAACTGTCATGTCCCATGTCGCATTTGTAACAGATTCGCGTTGGTATTCAGTCGCAACTTATCGATCTATTCCTCGCAACATTTGTATAGTACAATTTTTAGACCCATTTTCACAACAACAACGTGAAGTGAAGAGATTGATCGATTATTTGTCACTGAAACCATAATTTTAGTATAAACTAAGAAGATATCTAATCTAAAAATCAAAGAAGATACACCTAATCTAAAAATCTTAGACACAACAACGGTATTATAGACAAGATCATTAGACCACATTTGTTGTTGTGGCAAATCTATATTTTTCATTGGTACAAAGTTTATCAAAGTATATGACATCAATTGCATGCAAATAAGTTAAAATAATTATCTATATATTTTTAAATATCACTTTTTTGATATTTGGCATGAGTTATTATTAAATAAATTAGGTACAAAACAAAATCTAAATAAAATAGGCACCAAAATAAATAAAGTAAACAAATATAGAAGGGTCTGGAAATGAGTGCCAAAAAATGTTCGACTGAAAAACATGATCACGAGGAATCGTTGGTACCGCAGAGAAAAGTTTATCTCGCTTCTTTTCTATCGCAGAAAACGTTTACCAAAGAAATCCCAGACTACGATATGGTATGTATGCTACTGTGTGTGTTATAATGCGGTGAAACAAGTACCTAAGACATATATAAAGAGCTATTCCACACGTACGTGTTAAAGGCATACCAACGTTGAGGGTGATGCGATTTTGTAATTGTATTAATGTAGTGTTTAATTTTTGTTATGCAGCAAGGTCGATGCAGGATCGTGACGGAGTTCGAGAAACTCAACCGTATTGGTGAAGGAACCTATGGAATCGTTTGTACGTATTTTGAACTATGTCTGATAACTGAGTGCATTCCTGCGCTCAGGAATGCACTCGGATCGAAATCGGTCCCTAGTTAGCAGAGTATAGTGTAACAACGGTTGCAGAATGAGGTGTTAATGTTACGTTAGACGACGTTGTAGTGTTAGCTTTTTATTTATATCACGTTGATGTAATGTTTTTTTAAGATCGAGCACGGGACACGAAAACGGACGACATCGTCGCGCTGAAGAAGATGAGAATGGAACGTGAGAAAGATGGCGTTCCGATCAGCGGTTTGCGAGAGATCAACATTCTCTTGCATGTCAATCATCCCAACATTGTCAAACTGAAAGACGTCGTTGTAGGCAAGAGTTTGGAAAGGTATAAAAATGGTTGCGATCCACCTTGTAGATTTGTAAAATATACACGTCACTTTATTAACGCAAAACTGTAAAGTAACTTTTGGACCACCCTGTATATTTGGTGTATTTTTTTTGTATTTCATCGTGGAAAGGTCAAATGGTAGATTTTTGAAATATACAGGATGGGTGAAAAGTTAGTTTACTTAAATTCATTTTTACTAACAGAATAGTAAAGTAAATTTTGGACCACCCTGATAGTCACTATATTTATTTCGTCACTGTAATTAGTATTTTGCAGTAGAAAGGTCAACATTGTAGATTTGTAACCGACACAGGGTGGGTCAAAAGTCTCTTTATCATAATATTATTTTATTAACACGAAATGATAAAGTAAATTTTGACCACCCTGTATATTTGCTGGTGTTATTATGTATTTTTTTCGTAGAAAGGTCAAAATCGTAGATTTGTAAAAGTATACAGGATGTGTCAAAGTCACATCACTCGAAGTCAATTTATTAACACAGAACAGTGATGCAAATTTTGGACCACCCTGTATATTTGCAGACGTTTTTTTTCTGTAAAAAGGTAAAATAATTGTGGATCTGCAAATAATATACAGGGTGGGTCAGAATTCACTAACACAGAACAGTAATGTAAATTTTTGGATTACCCTGTATATTCGCTGGTTGTTTATTTTTCCGTATTTTTTTAGTGGAAAGGCGAAAATCGTACATTCATAAAATATTGAGGGTGGACCAAAAGTCACTTTTAAACATTAAATTTTGGACTAATTTGTTTCATTTGTAGCATTTTTCTCGTAATGGAATATTGCGAACAGGACTTGGCAAGTTTACTCGACAACATGCAATCGCCGTTCACCGAATCGCAAGTCAAATGCATCATGTTGCAAGTGTTTGATGGATTGAAATACCTTCACAAGAACTTCATAGTCCACAGGTAAATGACGAGTGGATCGTTAATCAATTGTTAAGAATCATTAAACGATCATCGACGTTCGTTTGCAGGGATTTGAAAGTGTCAAACTTGCTGATGACTGATAAGGGACGAGTGAAAATTGGTACGATTCATTGGTCAAAATTTTATACACTCTTTATATTACATCTTTTAGATTTTGTTTATAGTTATATATTATATTATATTTTTAATTATTTTATATTATTATTATTATTATTTTTTATAGATGTTTTTTAATGTTGTTATTATTTTTTGTAGCTGATTTTGGACTTGCAAGAACATACGGTTTACCGGTCAAACCAATGACGCCAAAAGTTGTCACGCTTTGGTAAGCGATATAAAAACGATTTATCTGCAAGGTTTCGCTTATGTTTACATGTTGCCGGCAAAGTATAGAATCCAATACTTAGGCAGTGTATAGAATCTATGCTTTGTCTGGCCTGTTTTTGGTGAAATACGAAATAATGTATATCTTGGTTAGGCTAGTTAATATATCTGCTATTACTATTTTGCTACAGCAAAACAGTGTGTTTGAGTTTTCTCTCTTTTTTTTTTGCAAGCAGGCGTGGCTTAACATGGTCACGTGACACCAGGAGAGGAAAGGAGATAAAAGTAATTTGTTGTAGTATTTTATTTTTTAGTTTTTTGGAATGTGCGTAGTCGCATTTGTGACTAGGCGGACCTCTATACTCCATTTCAGGTTCATAAAGCAGTGTTGAATCAGTTACAGGCCAAACACCAATCAGGGACCGAAAACGCCTTTCACTTTGTATTCTTACGCGCCTTAAGTTACCTTGGGAAAGTAAACTAGGAATGGACTACATTCGACTAGTGGCAGAAGACGAGGTGTGAATCGGTCTCGTAACTGATTCAATGCTGCTGTATAAACCTGAAATGGAGTATAGTGGTTTTCCAAAACAACATTTTAGGCTTAAAAATTTAGGTCCAAAATTGAACCCATTTTTAAAATCATAACTAGCAACACTGTTTTAATGTTTATTTCATATTTTACCAAAAAAAAAACAAAAAACAGGCTAAGCATTTCGTAGAAATCTTTGATATTCTGTGATATTCCTAGGCATTCTATGTAAAGCATGCCTGGATTATCTACTTTGCTGGTCAGGTACAGCATAATGAAACGATCATTTTCAGGTATCGAGCTCCCGAGTTGCTTTTGCACGCCAAAACCCAAACAACAGCCATCGACATGTGGTAAAAAAATATTAATCAATTGTTAAGTAGTAATAGTTAATTAACCGATATCACTCACTAGGGTTTATCTTGTCAGGGCTGCGGGATGCATTTTAGGCGAACTCTTGTCGCACAAACCCCTGATGCCAGGGCGTTCGGAAATCCACCAATTAGACCTCATCATTGAACTGCTGGGCACGCCCAACGACCTCATCTGGCCCGACTTCTCGGCGCTTCCCGTTTTGCAGACGTTCACTCTCCGCCAGCAACCGTACAACAACCTGAAGCACATCTTTCCGTGGTTGTCCGCCGCCGGTTTACGTCTTCTCAATTTCCTCTTCATGTACGATCCAAAGAAAAGGTAGCGTTAAAAATGCCCAAGATTAACATTTTTTTGCACACTTTATATCAGCTTAACTGCTTAGCGAGTCGAGATGTAGGGTGACATCTGGCGACAAATATCGATGTCATAATATATCTATATGTAAAATGTGTCGGTTTTAAGAATCGATCGTTTTAATGTACCTGTTTTGTTATAAATAAATTTTGTTTCAGGGCGACGGCGGAAGAATGTTTGCAAAGTTCTTATTTCAAAGAACCCCCGTTACGTAAGAACCGCCATTTTATTGGCATTGTTGTCTGGTAATAAATTTTAACGTTCAACGATATAATAAAAGTAAACGGTTGTTTAATTTTTTGTATTTTCAGCGTGCGAACCTGAACTCATGCCATCATTTCCACAACATCGTAATCTTCAAAAGAAACAAGCTGACCCAGCTGACAGGTGAGTCTGATTAAAACTTAAAGTTTAGAAAGAATCACAATTTGTACAGGGTGTCCTATAAGTCATCACCTCATTTGTTTTTATTATAAGTTTTTTTCATTTTTGAAAATAAAAATTAATAATAATAATAATAATAATAAAAACAAATGGGGTGATGCATCATGGGACATCCTGTATTATTGTTAATTTGGATTTGTTTCTTATCTATCACCTAGGCAACAGAGTTCACCGAAAAGAATTTCAAATTTTGTCGCCAAATTGCAGTCGTCAACGGAAACGTTGAGTTCCACGTTCTCGTCGCAATCGAGTGTAAGCGTTTACAGTATTTTTTAAATACAATATATATTTAATAACCAAATATACAGGGTGTCCGTAAACTATCACTACAATTTCCATTCGTTTAGTATTGAAGTTGTAGCGATGACTTTACGGACATCCTGTGTGTATATATATATATATATATGTTATGTATATGTATATGTATATCGTTCACGTTGTCGTTTCAGTCGAAGAGAAGAAAAGTGGATTAACTTGGAATTACGTTTTAAGTAATGTAAAGTTGTGTTGCGTTTAAATAAAATTTAAAAATTTATATATCTATAATTTGTTTTTATTATTTTTACAACACAGTGGTGTGTCAACGTAATAAACTAATTTTGTGCAAAACAAACAAACAAACAAACTGCGGACCAGTAACTGAGAACCAGATGATGTCAGTCATGTCTATAATGAGCATTCAAAGGATAATCTTAATCCCAAAGGATAATCTCTGCTTTCGTTTAAAAATAAACTGAATTTGAATTTTTTCTTATGTGTACATTTATATAAGGTGTCCCAAAAGTTATTGCTTTATTTGTTTTAATTATAACTTTTTGTTATGTTTAATTTTATTAAATTTTTTTTCACATTATCAGAAAGGAATTAAAATATTTTTAATAATATCCACTTTTTAAATAACTTTGGTGCACTTTTACCGAAAAATAAAATGAACGTAATTTGGTTAAAATCCAGGCATTTTATACAATGTCCAATGGCAAAGTGTGAAATTACAATTTGTTTTGAAATTACAAATTAGAAATGTTTAGGTAAGTCAAAGTTGTGTGTAAAATTTAAAATTTTAGTCTCAATTTAAACCTAACCAAGATTTTTTGCAACTATTTCAATGTTAATTTCATACATTACCTTAGAGCCAGATTTGACATTCTATATAATGCCTAAATATACATGTAAAATATAAATACATGAAAAAAAATACAAATATTACATTTTATTTTTAACTTAAAATATATATATATATTAAAATCAATACAAAAATCTACATGTAAACAGAAGTATGTAATAATAGTGGTGATATCACTATGGCAACATCACCTAATCACGTGATCTACTTGCCCGGTTCCTCGGAATATTAAACAAAATCTCAATTTTCGTCATCCAAACCAGCTTTTTTTTTTAACACAAACAATATACACTCAGGTATCTTAAATATAAATTTATATAAAATTTATTTAAATTATTATTTTTTTTTTATAATATAGTTTTTCAATTTTAACACCTGGGTGTCAATAGAGAAGGAGGAGGCGCGTTGGAGAGAAGAAAACTTGCATCATGGCGACTTCCACGGGTGGTGCGGGTAAGTTGGGGGGCTCCAATATTTCCAATCATCCCTCAAATGTGCTCATTTTTACACTTAACACATCGTTTCCAATATTTTATAAAATCCAATCACGCAAATAATCATTTTGTTAACTGATACGAATCGTCCCTGTTTGTGGTCGGACTGTTCAATTTTAAGTTGGACGTCGAACACCATTCAGCCGGGCGCCATTCCGCCATTTTCTCAATAGAATTCCTCGATGGAGGATAAAAATAATAATAATAAAAAAAAATATACATACCTGTAAAAATAATGTATTTTTTTGTAAATTATTCTAATTAACGAACGTTGCTACTTAGTTAAAGTGTTTAAGCAGTCCATAGTAATTGTTTATTTACATTTGATGGAATGTTGATTTCTGTTGCATAGGAAAAAAAAAAGGGTTGGGGAAAAATAATGGAAATAAGATTTATAATAATAATAACATCATTAACTATTCGGTTACTACGTGTTTTTATGAAAATTTAAAGTATTTTATTTCGCCACTAGTTATTTATAAAATTCAATGCTGCATGAATTAGTGATCTAAAATATAGTATCTAGTTATGCATGTATTTAATACACTAAATAGATAGGAATTGACATTGCTTCTGATGACATTGACATTTGTACTGTTTCTGATTTGTTTAAATGAGGTGACTCAAATAAACGTAACGTGCGTATGGCGTATGTGTACATCTCTACTCTTGATAAAACAATAGATAACATGTTGTTCACATATGTCCTGTAAAACAATGTTAAAATTGAACCATTTTAAATGCTATTTTTAATTTTTATAGCGATGTACAACATGACGTATATAACATCATGCGAATGTTATTCAATTGAAGGGTTTGATGTGAAAGGGTGTTAACATTTTTTTGTCAAGAATCTAATGCAATTTTACCTTTCTGATGCATAATTTTGAGCAAAACAAGAATATGTGTAAGAAGTGTGAAGTAGCCCATAGACAACAAGGCAAGTTGAGATCTTTTCAACGCGTTTTGCTCAAAATTGTAAAAAAGTTACTCAATACTCTTTTGCACCAGGCCCTTCAAATAATAGACCAGATTTAAATCATTCGTTTTTATGGAGGTTGTAACCATACTTTAGGTAAAAATATACTTTCTCCACGTTTTATTTGATCTTCTGTTACACAGTTTGATGTTGAAATCGCTCACTTTAAGAACAATGTTAGGCGAGTTTTTAGTGAAATAATTGTGCTAATGAATAAAAATTTTGTTAATAAAAAATGTAGAGAAGTTCACATTGCAATGCGGGATCTTTCAAAAAATAAATATTAAGTCATAATTATTCAGTAAATAACCAGATGTATAAAAGCTTGCTTAAAAAAAAAAACCAAACTGTTTTTTAGTTGTTGAAGGTCCAGGTTGATGTCAATCATGGAGCGATCAAATAAAACACGGAGAAAGTAACCATACTTCCCACATGTATCATTTTCCATGTTTTATTTGATCACCTCTTAAGCTTCAAACAAAGTAAAATGAGTTTTTGAACCATATATAAGGAGTGATCCAATAAATCATGGCGAATGTATAACCATACTTTCCCCAACAAATTTTTCACATTCATACACATTTTTATATTACTCTTTATGTTGGAACTATTGTCGTTTGTTTTGTAATCGAATTGCTTATATTTTTTTTTTATCCAATTTTGCAGTTATGCCACGTAACTTTCGACTTCTCGAAGAGTTAGAACAAGGTCAGAAAGGTGTCGGCGATGGAACTATTAGTTGGGGACTCGAAGATGACAGCGATATGACGCTCTCGCATTGGACTGGAATGATCATCGGTCCACCAAGGGTGAGTTGATTCCTCCTCGTGTTGAATTAAAAATTGAATTGAATTGGGCTCCGAGCAATGCGTGGCTTATATCGTCTGAAGCTTTTCAATTATTCTGGCTTGCTATAAAGTGAGTGAATTGTTTCTTTGTAGACTGCGTTTGAAAATAGGATGTACAGTTTAAAAGTCGAATGCGGACAGAGATATCCCGACGAATCGCCGAACGTGCGATTCATCTCTAGAATCAATATGAACGGAATCAACAACACAACGGGAGTGGTGAGTATTTATTATCTCAACTCGACAATTACTTTAATATAGTGTGCGGTACGATTTTGAACGTTCAGATTTTAACAATTCATAAAACCCATCGTCATAGCCTTAACATATGGTAGAGCTGCAGGCGAATGACTTTTGGTGACAAATTTCAAGTACAGTGAACCCTTGCACTTAGCAACGTCTTGTAATGACACTGCACATACAGGGTGGTGCTGAAAGGTCTAGTCAAATGTTAACCATTGTTACGCATCCAAACAAAGCTAAACGTTCATATAAACATGGTCCATGAATGCTTCCTGTTCAAAATAACCAAGTCACGTGAATGCATAGGTTTCTAATGTCTCACTCGCTATGGGTATGCATCACTGGACCTATGTTTATGTGTACGTTTTGCATTGTTTTGATGCGTAGAATCTGCTGTTGAAATTTGATGAGACCTTTTAGGAACACCCTGCTAAACAGCATTAATTATTATTATTATAATAATAATAATAATGGCCCAGATCTGTGGATATAGGCATGTGTGATGGATGTTTTAGCCCCTTAGCTGTTATTGGTGGTTGTTAAAATCGAAACCAGTCATGTGTAGCATTCTGTCACTAGATGGAGTTGTAAAACAAATACAACTATGTTAGTTTCGTAGTTATGAATCTAAAGGTTGAATTACTAACTCTTAACCCCCGTGCTACAGCAGGGTTTGGTTGTTACAGAAGTTGTAGAGTCTTAAATGTTAATGACGCAAGTCTTGGTTCAGTTGTTGCGCTGCTTCGGTTGAATGGGTTTGTAACGACTGACATTGATTCAATTGTGTACTTGCAGGTTGATAAACGTGCCGTTCCAGTCTTAGCTCGTTGGCAACGAAATTATTCAATTA
The DNA here is from genome assembly GCA_034695005.1 of Cryptops parisi. Lineage (NCBI taxonomy): Eukaryota > Metazoa > Arthropoda > Chilopoda > Scolopendromorpha > Cryptopidae > Cryptops > Cryptops parisi. The sequence continues at coordinate 10,523 of JAQIWH010006971.1, forward strand.
AAACGGTATTACAAGAATTGCGAAGACTAATGACGTTGAAAGATAACATGAAACTTACACAACCTCCCGAAGGCAGTTCGTTTTAGTTCTCCCCCCCCCCCCTTCCCCCTTTCTTTTTTTTTTTTTTTGTATTTTTTCTTTGAATGTATTTTTTTTTATTGCTAGGTGTAAACAATGTTCTTTTGTTTTACAGTTCGATTAATTAATTTGATTTCGTACTTCGAAAAATCACAATATCCCATTTTGCAGGACATATATATATATGAAAAAAAATATAAATAGAAACTTACCTCATCCGTGTTTATTTTTTTTGCGTTATTAATTTGTCGGAGGTTGTTTACCATTCCTTATTTTTGGGAAAACTCACATTTCCTCCTCCTCCCACGTATGTAAGATAAGTTATGAATATTAATATGCGGCAGAAAAATCGTCCTCTCCCCCCCCCCCCTGAAAAATTTTCAATGAAAAAAAAAGTCGATGTTCAACTTTAATATTATCATTATTATTTTCTGTATTCGTGATTTCCGTTGATTTTTCACACTATGATGCGATTTGTTTTAGTTGCGATTTACGTTGCTGCAATATTTGCATATCAAACAGTCTGCATTGCATTTGTTTCACCCGCAACGATGCTTTAAAACTGTTTTTTTTTGTTAAACGACGTCTTGCTAGACATTCAAAAGAGACAAGAAGAAATGTAATCGCGTTAACGTACTTCTCACTACGCCCTTTCAGCCTGTTTTATTTTTATTTTCCCTGCGGGATTTAAACTGAGAAAAATGTTTTTAGTTTCGATGTTGATGATTAAAAAAAAATAAAAATAAAAATCATGAATCCTATGAAAAAAAAATTGTAAAAAAAAAAAATAAGTTATCCAATTTTTCTTGTCCTTATGTACTAGTATACATAAATATATATATATAAAAAAAAAGCCTCTCAAAACAAATTTCAAATAAAGTTTCTATTTTGTTACTTGCGTAAAAACTGTATATAATAATAATAATAATTTTTAGTGATGAAAAAATTCCATCTACGCACGAGAGTGTATAAAAAAAATAATTAAAAGAAACAAATAAGATGTTAAGCCTCGCTACTTTTCAAGTACATCAGCTGCTGTAATAACTTCAAACTTAATATAATTGCACAGGAAAAATAATAAAAATGATTTCCTTTTAATACATATAACTGTTGTGTTGTTGTACTATATACCAAATATACAGTATAATAATTGGCAATAGTGGCTGGGCTCACTAAATTGTTTCAAATGAAACAATACACGGTTGATTATATAGCCATTGGCTGAGCAGCATTACCTCAATAGCCATTGGCTGAGCAGCCGCCTACTTGGCCAGAAATTCTTCGGGTTTACTACTTTTAAGTCTTCATACACAGGTAAATTTTCTTTTCGTCAGGTTATTTAATGATTTTGGCCAAAGAACAGCATATACAGGGTGTCTCAAAAAAATCTCCACACATTTAACTTATTTTAGAAAACAAAATACGTTACCTATAAAGGTTACAAACAAATACCTAGAACATTGTGTATGAAGACCTTTCGGACACCCTGTAGTGTA
>JAQIWH010006972.1:0-12096 GCA_034695005.1 Cryptops parisi
AGTATATAAAAACATAGCCTGTCACCCTTGCACTTCCCAATGATGATTTTATAATTATGTTAGAGAACGTTGTCTTAACTTACGCTAGCATTTCAATTATCAAGGTCGATGTTTCTATTTTTGCCAGATTTAAAACTACTTGTCATTCCTCAGATTGAAAACATTAACTTTTCCAACCTTATTTGCCATATCGGGGCAAATAAGGATATAGGGATATAGAATAGATATAAATAGGAATATAGAATTAAAATAATACAATCCTCATACCATAGAATCACACGAATAATATTCAATCTTTCTAAATATCAATCTATATCTAAATTTTTAAAAGTCCGCGAATTACTTACTATCCACCAATTAATTCAAATTTCATAAACTTGTAGAACTTTGCATTGGTTTAAAAAATAACAAACACCCACTTCATTTTCTTACCCAATTGATTAATACTTCTGAATCAATTAGATCAATAAACTCTTACAAACTGATTCCAAAAACTCGCTACCCTAATCATTATTACAGCCGCTATCCTTACAACGCCATTCCATTGTGGAATTCCATGCCCCTTTATCTTCGAAAAACTTCATTAATTTGTAAAGCTCCAAAGTGTTTTAAGGTGTGTTTAGATTTTAAATGTCGTTTAAAAAAATATATTTTAATTACTTAAGGCAACTTGTATGCCTTTATTTTATATGTCCGTTGTATTATTGTTTTTTTTATTATTTGTATGTCTCAATGGGACGAAAAATCATTCAATAAATAAAATAAAATATCTTAGAAACATGCAATGATAAAACCGAAATGATTCATAAGCACTGGAGAATTTAGGGAGAGTTCAAACATCCCCTTTCAATTAATTGACATGTTTAATGCTGTATGGACGTTTTCATGAAAAGAAAAAATATAGGCAAAATCGGCTAAATTGTGCATCTTTTGGGGTCCAAACACTCATTTGAAGCTTGATTTTCCAAGAAAACAATGTAATTTTCAGACATAATTGTCAACACAATTCAGTTAAACTTCCCCCTCCCAGTCGGTCTTAATCTGCCACTGTTCATTAGAAAAACAATGCCAATACAGGACCTTGTTAATTATCTTTTTCACCATCTGCCAATGCGTATTGCTGAAACCCAATCTGTTTTATTTAACAACAATGAAAGATAATTAACGCGAAGCCAGTGTGAGAATAGTTTTATTCGGCGGTTGAAGGCCGCCAAACAGTTTAATATAAGAATTGTATTTTAGAAGACTTGTATGTATATTATCCCTTATACAGTATATTCTCCCTTGTTTACGCGTCGGGTTTTAGCAATAGAATAGCACCAAACCAGTGATGAGAAGATACGAAAGTGAATCAAAGTGTAACTTGCACATTGTGACATTTCTGTTGAATTGCAGATAAACTGTGAGCGTTGTACAAAGCATGCAGAGAGTATCTCATACCAACCGGCAGGGCAAGTTTCAAGTTGTTTTAGCATGTACTCCTTGTGCAGTGGTCATTTCTGTATGACACGTCCATTAGATTGGTACTCTAAATTGAAAATTCGCAGAACAATTCGTTTTGTTTGTGGGCTAAACGCCTAACGTGCACTGAGATTCATCATGAAATCCCCTATGTATACGGGGAAAATGCAATCTCTCGCCAAGGTATTGTGTTGTGGTGTCAACAGTTTCAAATAGTCACACCGATTTAAAATCGACGATACTGCCAAAGATGCGGTTTTGAACTGGTTAAACAACACTGGAGCGATGTTTTAAAGTATGATTGTCGAAAAGTTAATAGCACGTTTAAATAAACGTTTACAATCATTGAGTGACAATGTTGAAACGTAAAAAAAAGAGTATACTGTATTTTGATCATTTTTTAGTATATATTTTGTTATTTTGTTTTCATTCATATGCGCAATTTACTTTTCGATTCACCCTCCTAATTGACAAGATCCCCATATAAAGGGTGGGCAAAAAAAACTCACCAATTTCCAAAGAACGGTCACTAGCTTAAGCGGTTACTAATGAACCGCTTAAGCTAGACTAACCTTAACTATTACTTGAAAAGTCAATTCAATATCTTTCCAATGATATAAATATATCTAGCTATGGCTTCCATAGTTTGGTTGCAATGGCCGTGCAATAACAAAGTACCCTCAAAGTTGTAAAAAGGTTTTACAAGTACAAGGGGAGTTCAGTGCATAATGGTTCAGTGCAAAAATTAAAAAAAATGAGTGCTGAACGGAAGGAGGGGGATTAAATTTGTGATACGACTACCATCCAGCTTTTCTAATAAAGATTTCCAGATCAAGTCTGGAATAATGTGCTTTTGCAATCATGCATCGTGAAAGTTCGCTTAAGACAAACAAGATTAGATGAAAATCTTTATTTTTCAAGGACAACCTTTTATTCAAAGCAGAGCCAGAAACAATAAGTTTTAGGTTTCAGTTTCAGCGTCATCCGGGTCATTGAAAATATTCAAAAAAAGTGGATAAAAGCGTCAGCAACACCTTACGATACACGGAACCTGGTTAAAATTGCCATTTACGATTTGAAACATTGAAAGTTTTTGAAAACCGTTTAAAACTCCACCCCAATTTAAATACAAGATTAGATAAGAGCTTCGTTTAATAGCGTTGTTGTTTATTTGGTGCACTCCAGTGAATGTGCACAAAAGGTTGCAAAAACGACTTTTCACGTGCTATTAGCACCGAATTGACGCGACATCGAGCCCTCAAAATTTGACAGATTCATATATCACACATGACTAAACTGTGTACCAAATTTCAAGTCCCTACAACACAGGGAACCTGGTTAACATTGCCATTTATGATTTGAAAACATGAAGTTTCAAATCGGTTGTAATAAGGTTGTAATGAGAACTTCGTTTATTAGCATGCTTGCACTGCAGTGAAATGACTCAGTATTTTAGTTTCAAGTTTCGGTATTCAATCGCAAACTATATTTCAGCATTTAATTTTAAACAACGAGTTTAAGCCAAAGCCAGCCAATGAAAATATTGCTTTTTTAATTTATATTTCGTTTTAAAGTTTTGTACTGTACCAACAGCAAGCGCTAACAGCTTCATACGAGCATACCTGCCAATAAAAAGCTTTCTATTTCTCGACATCCAATGGTTTTGAGCACTTAAACGCTGCATGCTTCTTATTTTATTTTCGTTAACTGATTGTATGCTAACCAAGATCGAAACTTTAAAAAAAAAGTGGATCGGGGCGTTGGCAACACTTTACCAGGTGAAACCTATCTTTAAATACTGTCAAGGTCATAATTAACGCGACCTGGATGTCTCAAAATTTGACAGATAAAATTATCACGCAGGATTAATTAGTATACCAAGTTTAAAATGTCTACGATACTGGAAACATATGTAAAACGAACTTTAAAAAATGAAACATGTTAAAACAATTTTTACGACCAGTCAAGTTAAATAAAAGGTTGTAAAAAAAACCAAACACTTACCCCAGGTGGTACAAATTAACAAAACCAACGTTTCGCCTTCTTTTTCCTAAAGGCTTGATCACGGTTTTTTACATACTTTTCGCATACAATCACAGCTCGCTAATTTGAAACAGTTTAGTAAGTTAAATTTTTGTCAATTAATAAAAATAATGTCATTCAAAGCAGAAGTGAAAAAATCTTTGTCACATCCTGAGATCAAAATATCGAGGTATTTTGTGTACGCTAGATTTTGAATTGAATTCACATGAAAAATTGAGTCGTTATTTTTAATATGTTGTATTATATAAAATTAGAGACAAAGTACATATCCTTTCCTATTAATTATTTTATTGTTCTTTTGTTGGTTATAATTTGAAATTGGAAAAAATGAAACTTTCTTGTTTGTTTTTTTTCATATACAGTAGTAGAATCAGAAACATTTCGCAAATTTTCTAAAGTTTACAGTTTCTAGGTTTCTCTCTCTATTGGGTTGGTTTTGTTTTGTTTTGTTTTTTTATTTAAATAGCAAAAAAAACTAATGAATAAAAAACCAAGAACAATAATAATAATCATAATGATTTGAGCACCTTGTAGAGTTAGGTTTTTTAAAACACACAAATCACATTTTCTAAACTCTAAACATATCTAAGAAGTTCTAAAATTTATTACTTGAAAAATATATATAAAAAACAACTTAAACAACAACAAACAGAAAATTAATTGAATAACACCAACGACTTTGAAAAATGACACAAAACGGAATTTTTGTTGTTTTTGTTGGCTACTGTTGTCATACAGTTTCTTTATATGGCACACCCCTTAGTATTTACTTTTTCCATACATCTGTGGTAGTGGTGGTGATGATGATAAAAAATATCAGGACATAGTTGGAAATAGTACACGAGGGAGTGGTGGACTAATATTGAAAGTGCAACTTTTCTAATGATTTTGTTTGAAAAATAAATGGAAAAACAAAAGTTATAATTGTGTGATTTGTGACAGACACATGAGTGCTAAAAATTTAGGTATTGAAAATGGTGTTTAAAGGGGGTTTTGTGTTTGTTTGTTTGTTTTTTAAACATATCACTACTATGTAACATCCAAACGCTCTACGATTTTTGGTTTGTTTGTTTTTCGTAAAGAAACAAGTTTTTCTTTTTCAAACAATTTAGGAAAGAGTAGAAATGAGTTATTAGTTTGGTTTTTTTTGAAGAATGCCATTCGTGAATTTCGTGTATTATATTTAATTTTAGTAATTATTTCATATATATATATATATATAGTTTATCGTTGTCTATGACACGGAATAGTGAAATTCATCAAGAGATTATTTCTTTTGTTCAAAAAAAAATTCACCTATTTTTTTTAATGTGTATAAATATATATATAAAAAAAGAAACAAAATATTGTTACAAAAAACTTATCAACAATTTGGTATTTTTAATTTTTCATGTCAACAATTTGGCAGTTATGGGGCATTGTATCACGAAAATTGACAAATGGCTGCTTCTATTTATTTAGATGGGAGAAAAATTTTTAACACGTTAAAGAGTTTGAAGCTGTTTTTGTTGGTTTTATGTGAACAACTAAACTTGATGTCAAAAAGTTTTTTGTTTTGTTTTTTCTAACAACGATAATTATTTTTTTTGATATTTCTAATAGTTCACAAAGAAAGGGCATCTAGGCCCAGAACAAAACCTGAGTGTTTGTTTGTTTGTTTAACATTGTCTTCCACTCCTTAACATTTTGCATTTTGATCTAACAGACATTCAACAAGACGGAAATGCAAAAATGGTTTGAATATATTAGTTTGGTTTGAACAGTTTGTTTTGTGTTTTTTTTGTCCTAAAAATTAAACAGTTTTGTATGTAAAACAGTGGTCTAGGTTTGTTTGTTTTTGGCATGAAGAAGAGGAGCGATGAAACAGTGACGAGTGTGATCTTCTGATGTCACGTGATCCAATTTCTGTTTTCTTTGTTTTTGTCTTTCAATGAAGGATAGTTGGTGTTCCGTCATTGTTAGTTTTCCTTTTTTGTTTTTGGCAGTAAAGGTCAGCTAAAGACGTACTTCATTCAATTTCTGGAAGGATAATTGTAATTGGTAATGAAATACAATTTTTAGGTCATTTTATACAGGGTTGTTCATAATTCCGTGACACATTACAAAAATTCACCACTCCGTAACTACTGAACAAATATTTTTATTGTATTACATAAAATGAAAGCTATACTCAATTTTTTTGTAGAAGATACCGGTACTTCATAAATGTTTAATATGTTTACATTTGCTGACGCGGCAGACAACTACATGATTTTCCATTTTGTCCCGTACACGTGTCAGCATGTCACGGTTCATCAGGGCCACGATCTCAGAAATATTCTTGGTGAGAAGTGGGAGTGTAAAAACATTAAACGTTAATAATAAAATCCCTACAAGCAAAATTTGCATTTGAGGTTAAATCGGTGATAGTGGTGGCCACCACATTCACAAATCATCAACGACACATTTGAGATTTTGATAATAAAATATTTAATTCTATTAATTAATTTATACATATTTTGTTCTTGGTAAGGATTCCAATGAAGTGTAGGCAGACCTACATCCGTAAAATAAGACAATCAAATGTGTTGAGTTAATTTTGTACATTTGTGAGTAACTGCCTTTTAGCGAAAAATCACGGCAACTACGTGCGGTTTTTCTCAAACAAAAACTTAGAGTAGCTTTCATTCCATGTAACACGATAAAATATCTCAGTAGTTACGGAGTGTATTTTTGTAATGTATCACACCTTTCTCTAATTACCTACCTGTAATGTATCACGGAATTATGAATAACCTCGCATTCTATAGTGAAGAAAACGTGTTTACCTTTTCATTAGCTTGCTAGTATCAGAGCCTTGTTCACTTCCTGGACTTGGCAGTGAATTGCGAAACATGTGAGCTGATAAAGAACACAGACAAAAAAAACTCATTTGGGACCAAAATAGAAGTAAAAGGATTATTCTTGTTGTTAGAGTGTTGTATAGACAGAAAACACACAAAAAAGTTGCGGTAAACTTACAGGCTGGTGGTGGGTCGTAAATATCGCTGTTTCTAGCAGCTGGTTGCTTAACAGGTGTTGCCCACCCTGGATGGTTGAGGTTAGGACGTCCTCCAGCAAAGGTCGTTTCACTAATCCCTGGAAGCCTTAAACATACAACGAGAGGTTTAAATTGATGGTGTAGACTTAACCAGAATAATTGTTGTTGTTGTGTTGTTTTTTTTTTTTTATTTGGAACGTGTAATTTTCAAGTCGACTTACCTACTGTCTCCCAAGGAATCGATTCTGGGTCCAGGAAATGGTGGCGGAGCTGAAGTACCTGTTTGAGAAGAGAGTTTTGTTAGTTTACTTGATGGATAACTGCGAGATGAATACGCTTATCGACTTTGAGATTTTACGACATTTTTTCAAAAAAAAAAAATATTAGTGATCTAATAGTTTAGTAATATAATCGTGACATGGTCCATTTTTCGTGACCGTCATGGCTCAATAGTGTAGCGTTTCTTGTTGCAATGAAATTTCATTGAAACAATGTAGTGTTAATAGCCCTCTTGATCATTTTATTTTTGTGAGCTGTTGCCCGTTTTCAGCAAAAATCCAATGAACTTTACACCTTTCCAATAATAGATTACTTTGCAACAAAAGTTTGTATTCTGCTACACGTGTTTAACAATCCTACTTATTAAAAGACAAGCCTGCTCCTTCACCTTTTTCTCCTCCTCGTCGTCTTTCTCCACACCAGCTATGGTAGCGCCATCGCACCGTGTATGAAAAAGCCGAGACTTATGGGGGTACGACACGGTCGACTTTACCACAATTCTGCTGCAACTTTGCATAAGCAACTCATAGCAACTGGTGACGTCATTTGTGGTTTTTTAGACGTCTACTTCGAGTTGCAGAGAGTTGTTGATGTTGTGGGCGAGCTTCCTTCACTCAAGTTGATTGTCAACCAGAAACAACTGACTGAACATTGCAACAAGTTTTTCATGACGTTGGAGTTGCAGATGAATTGCATGTAAAATCATGGTAAGGTCGATCGTGTTGTAGTACCCCCATTATACCCAAATCGATAGTCTAACAACTCTACGAATATTGCTTCGCAATTTGTTAAACCTGTAAACAACTAACGATTGTTGCGAAGCAACACGAGTTATAATAATGAATTGCGTAATGAAAACAAAAAATCATTTTTGACGGGCTATTTACTATTGGTCAATACACTGCTACACGTGTTTAGCAATTGCCAACACAATGCCTTTTGTGCTCAAAACTAGTACAATGTATAATGAATGATAAACATGCTACATTGGTTGAATTTCACGTTGGAACGGTAATGAAACTAGATTGAGATCGTAAAATGAATCGTGTTAAATCATAGTGAACTAACTCATTTTTACAGTTTTTGAGTTAATGCATGAAATGAGGTCACTAAGTCATGATCTAGGCATAGACTTAGAATTATATCATTGATCCAATTGGGAGAGTGTTACACGTTACTATGAATTCATCAAAATAACATGCAATCGTACGGACAAACCATACTTAAAATCATCGTGATCTCAAATTGAAGGTTTGCCCGGAATAACGTTGTATGTTACAAAAATTCAATATTGAGATTATTGTAAAAAAAACGTGCCTCATATATTTGCTATTTACTCAAAACTATGAATTGTTTTGAGTAAACAACGTTATTTCGGGCAAGCCTTCAATTATTGACTTAGTTCGGTATGGTTTAAGAAGATTCAAATGTCTGTCAAAGTTTTAAGATTACAACGAAGAGAGTTTGCGTTTTCATTATTTTTTTTGACACTGTGAATGACACTGTCAAATACTGCCGTTCGAAAAGCTAATAATCATAACTTTAACATTTAAAGTTCCATTATTAAAACTTGTATTTAAATAGATTTGATGCTGAAATAGAGCAGTTTTTAAAACAAGTAAAAGTAATAACTCACTACTTGGTGGAGGGTAGATGGAATTGCTACCAATTGTTCCCGAAGTGTGACGCTTTCTTGAAGAAGGCCTGGAAGAATGTTGAGGTTTAGCTGAGCTGGTACTAGGAATACCGTCTGGATAACAATCCGACATGTGAGTTGTAGCATAAGGAGAAGGATCTGAAAAATAATGAAAAGAAATTAAAAAATGTTCTCGATACAGCCAACTATTTCGAACTTAGAACTGTCTTTGGACAACTTTTGGGCATTCCATCGTGTTGTATCATTTTCAACGTCACATAATTTTGCGGACGTTCATGTGTAAAAGTTATAATGTTTTTCACTAAATCAAATCACTATTATTCACCTCCACTTCGCCGTCTCCTCCTCCGTCCATCAGACCCTCTTCGGTCATGATGACTACGACGTTCGTGGTAGTTTCTCATCGCCATTTGTCTTGTACTTCGAATCCATGTATTTATACGACTATACGTATCGGAACCCTCTGCAAAAAAGAATGCAAAAGTTATAAAGGTTAACGTTGTCTAATATTATAATTAGAATGTATAGAATGGTGTAACTTACCGGATGGCAAGCCAATGCTACCATTCTTTTTTCTGCAGTAGCAACAAATCACAATGGGAACAGTAATGAGAGTAATAAGGGCAGCTACTGCTGGTATGAAAATCCAAGGAACCATGAGCATATCATACGGAGATAGATGTTCCACCAAAATCTCAGGAGCGATGGTTGCTATTAGAACCAGATTAAATGAAAATTTCATTAGAATCGCACGATTTTATTTATTTATTTTTTAATAATACCGCATTACTAACAAATATATATAAAAACTCTGAAAAGTTTTGAAAATGTTATTGCTTACCTCCAGTTGGGGTCAGTGTTGCATACTTGTATTCCAAAACTTTGGAGTTTCCTCTCGTTTGAACGGTCAATCGAAGTACATGCCAGGTCGCAGGAGCGAGTCCAGAAATGACCAATTTCTTCTGACTCGGAGGAATGTTGGAACCGACTAAGGTCCAATCGTCCACTCCTGACACCCTGTATTCGACACCGAAGTGTTGAACCGGACATCCCGCCACTGGCCATGCGTCCAAGTGAACGGTGATGAAGGTCGAACCTTCACGAATCAGTTCGTCCTTTCTTGGAGCAATGGCATCTGAAAACCGGATGGGGGTTAGTAAAACGCCCTCGTTTTAGCATTGGTGTATAATTGGTATCTAATTTTGATTTTAGGCAAAAAAGTCGACGAAACAAAAGTCAAAAACAAGAATAAAGACGTCAAAGAAACACAATTTTTTACTTTTTTTTCTTTGATTTATTTTTTTTTACTATTTTGCTTTGTATTTTTTGACGTCTCTTTTTGAACTTTGTTTTATTTTTTGTGTTTTTTGACCTTTTTTTTTCTACAATCAATTTTATGGGTGTGTTTTCTTACCAGAACCTTCTGTATTGACGGTGATCACTTGACCAGCTGGTCCTATTCCAATGGAATTAAAGGCTTCCATGTATAACTGATAAGTGGCCCCGCACGCTAAACCATCTAACGTAAACAATCGTTTTTCCGGTCGAATCTCTTTGGTGATCCAGTCATCCGACTGGCGTTTATGATGTAAAATGAACCCTATAATGAAAATTAATTAGGAATATCCGATTTATTTTTACGGATAATTCGCTATGTTTTGAGGCAAGTCGCTTGAAAACGTGCTTTTCGCACGTTTTCTGAATGTTTTAATGTTTTCAAAGTTGTAGAATGTTTTTTTTACCCCGAATTCGATCTCCACCTTCAGCTTGAGGTTTCCATTGCACTTGGATAGAAGATCTCGTTTTAGTACCAATTTCTACAATTGGTGCTTCAGGTGGAACTGCAACAAAAATTGTCGTGAAGTTTTAAGGGATAGTATTTGTAATCGTATATACCAGTCAAGGGTTAGCATTTTTACCTTGTATTAACACCTGATACCGAATTTCATCTCTACCGTAATCATTGAAGACGGTACAAGTATAGTTTCCAGTATCCTCAGCAATAGTACGTGCAATGGTGAGAGTGCCATCGGGACGAATGACGACTCGATCGTTTTCTGCCACAGGTTCACTTCTATAGAATTAAAAAAAAAATATGAATATATTATAAATTCCAGTTTTCTTGACTATAATGACATCATTTTTGCAACGAAAAAAAACGCAAAAATTTTTTCTTACCCTACAGTCCAGGTACGGTGCGGGGGTGGCACTCCAACAGCCTTGCAGGTCATGGTGATGTCTTTTTGCCAGGCAGTTTTAATGACATCAGGAAATGATGCTGCCTTCGCTGGAACTGTACTATAGACGTTAATTATTATTTTGACAGTCCAGGCGAGGAGTAAAGCTAACAAAATGGCAAGCATAGCACATGCAGGTCTTGGTTTGTGTTTGAACTTGCGTATTAGGGTACTGCGTGAAAATGACGTTTCACTTCATAAAGCGCATGCAATGACTGCCGTTAAAAAATTCGATATGAAAGTTTTAAAATTTATCACGAACAGTTACAAGAGCAGTTAAAAAACTGTTAATATAATGATGTGATGCATTTAAAGAGTTAATTCAGATATTCAATTGAAGACTAGAAGCAGTTTCCAAACTAAAGTGATAATGAACAGTACATGCGAACTGTACATAGACATAACAGTCACAAAGATTTGGGATGTATTATTTTGTGGTTTATTATATATATATTTTTTTGCGAATATCGTATTAAAAAGCTTATTTATAAGCATAGCAACAGCAACTTGAATTGTTTTCAATTAAATCCATCGTAACATTGCAATTTGTTACCACGCAACGTAAAAAGTTGCGTAATGTGTAACGAGTTGTAATTCTACGATGGTTAAAATATAATTGAGAAATAAAAATGCGTTTAAGAGTGATGAAATTTAGTATAGATTACTTGTCGTGTCCTCCACAGTTTGAGCTACCACCGATGAACTAGGACTTTCTCCTATGACCGACGTTGCCGTCACCCAAAATGCATATTTTCTGTTTTTCTTGAGACCTGACACTTCAACGAATTGAGCATCTGCTTGGGAAGAGCGAAGTGTAGCGTCTCTTGCGAATTGTTCCGTTGTTTGTGCATCTAAAGCCAACTGGAAAAAAAAGTTTTACATGTAATTATGGAAAAACTTCACTCAAAAGAAAAATAGAACACTCTAGCTAGCATGTTAAGCAATGTTAGGAGCGAGCCTTCATTATCGTTTAACTGGATCTTGTCGAAATCTGTTTTGTTAGGATGGTCGTTAATTGGAGTGGATCTAATTACCTGAGTACCATCTTCGAAGGGTTTGTAGTATACATTATACATGGTAATTGCTCCATTGGGTTTCTTGGAAGGTTTCCAAGAAACGACAACGGAGTCTGGAGAGGATGGAAGCACTCGGACGTCTGTTGGAGGTTGAGGAACTGCAATTGAATTACAATCCAAACGTTGTATTAAGCTAGATAGACAATTGATTTTTTTCAATTATAGGTGAATTTTCATTCAACTTTAAAACGTTAGTTTTTCGTAATATCCGCCAAAGTATTGACTATAAACTTGTATATTGCTTTGCGTCAATTGAAGGCTTGCCCGGAATAACGTTGCATGTAACAATTCATAGTTTTGAGTAAATGGCAAAAGAAGTATTCA
>JAQIWH010006973.1:0-12095 GCA_034695005.1 Cryptops parisi
TATATATACACATACACACATACTTGTATATAGAATCAGAAACTCTAACAATATAATTTGCTTGGTATGTATGTTTGTTTGTTTGTTTGTTTGTATGTCTGTCACGCCAGAATCAGAAAAAAAAAGCAGCTGCAATTATTACTCTCAATATAATACACTAGAATGATCTGTTGTTGCCAGGCAACATGAGCTAAAATGTTTCCGTCATTGTTGACGGGCATATAGCCAGTAATCTTTAAAGATACATTACAGACGTTGTGTAGCGCCAGCTGGTGTTTGGTGTAAAATTCGGTTTCGATAGAATGAAACTATGTACTGCATGTAATAAAATGGATGGTATCCATATAAAGTGCAACTAAACTATAATTTAAAACAATAGCTAAAATTATTATTATATTATTATAAACAATATAGAAACCCAGTGTATGTCTGTCTGTCTCTGTGCTTCTTTTCATACCTCAATGTTTCCATGACAACAACTAAAAACAAACGTAACCATAACAAAATATATGTATTATCATATCAACACAAACATAAGCAGTAACTAATGAGATGAAGTAAACATAATTAACTCTAATGAATGTTGCGAAACAACATGAGTTAAATAAATGAATTATGTTTATGGATTGAATCAATTGCCTTCCATCATTTTTGACGGGCATACAGCTCGTGATTATTAATAAAATCTATCGATGTGGAACGCTTGGAATTCACGGGGGCTTAACATAACTACGTGAGTGTAAGGAGTGAGATTATATAAAATGGTAACAGTGAGTTGCCTAAGTATACCATGACAAAGGAAAATAAACAGTAAGTGATCTGTCCGTCATATGTGATGATTTACTATTTAGTAACTACCATAGATAATATATAGAACAAAAAACTACAATCGTTGTATAGCGCTTACTGGTGCTCGGTGTTGCAATCGGTTCAGTGTAAATGTTGATATACCGATTGTAACTACTTATAGTTATATATACAGGGTGTAACTAAGTAACATAAAATTATAATTTTATTGCTAACTAATAACCAATATAGTACAAAATGTTACAAAAAATTCTATAGCAAAACGTTTATACAGTCGCTGTATAGCGCCAGTTGGTGTTCGGAGTAAAATTCGGTTTGGTGGACGAATCTAATGATCGGTAGCAAAATTGCTTTTATATAGGGTGTTTTAATATTCTTATTGTAAAACAATAAATGATACAGTATATAACTAAACAATGAGTTTTTAAGATTGAAATATAGTTGTGAAATAAGATGCAAATACATTTGAAATATAATGCAAACGTACAGGGTGTAACAAAAATATATTCAGAAGATCTGAGATTGAGTTCTACACAAAAAATGTTAAATGAAGGAACTATAACCTTCAGTTTTACAATTTTTCTGCAAATGTGCAGTGCAATGTGATGTTAACTATAGTTATCTGTAACGAGTGCTAATATGAATAGATGAACTCTGCAGGGAGGGATAATAGATATATTGCTTAAAATAAATGGTTTTATAATATATAAATTATCAGTCAGTATATTTTATCAGATAGATACATCCACAATTATTTCTAGGTTTATTTCTATTCGCAAAGAAAATGGTCATGTGTTATGGCAGTTGTATGGATTTTTGTACGGTTCTTAAATTTAATGTTTATTCTCTCATGAAAATCTCATGTATTTTTTGTTTGTTTGTTTGCATGTTTGATGAAGTTTTACTTTGTTTTCATATGCGTGTTTAAAATACATTGTAAACATAGCACATCTCGATCTGCACATAAAATGGAATCTGCATATTGTGTGCTTTTGTTTTTTTTATCTATTGATTACATCTCTTCAACAAAAGCTCAACCTCGCGGATATTTCATTTTTGCTCACCATAATAGATGATGATGATGATGATAAAAAAGAAATCTCTTATTAAAAATTTTGTAAAAAAGGATTCCTGTTGATACGAATTTTTATTAACACAAAAATATTGTTAATATGAGTATGGTTAAAACAAAATTTTATGATAACAAAAATCTGTTAATTTAAACCATTAATACGAAGTGTCTGTAGATACTAATTATTAAACATTTTTAAAATTTATTAACAAGCATTTTGCTAAAAAAAATCGCTTAAAATAAACGGAAATACGTAACATAATATTGTGTAAAAATTCCCGTGCTACAGCAAGTGAAGTTCGTATACACCTTCTAGTATCTCATAAATGCTTTTCGGTTAATTCCAAACTCACTCGTATATAAAGCAACTCGTATATAAATCATTGCTACATATTTTTCTTTACATTTATACAAAAATATAATGAAATCTCTCCATTATAATGAAATTTTGTCATTTCAAAAAAAAGAAATTCCTTTCACTTTTGTGTGTCAACTTGGACTCGATTAAGACGCCATGTTTACCAATACGGTGTTTTTAAAGCGAAATAGCGCTTTATTTGAGCAAATAAAGAAACTAAGCGAGAAGTGAACGATCGACAAACTCGATTTTTTCTCTCCCAGTTTCTCCATGTTTTTTGCCAGGACGTTTGAGGAAGAATCAATCGATTTCTTTTTCACTAGCACTTTTTGGCACTGGTTTTTAAAGGCCTTCGTGTTTCATTCATGGCTGTTGAATGTTTTTTTTTTCTTCCCTCCGGATTTTTTTTTCCGGAGTTTTATTTACAATTTGCCAGTTTATTGCCATGACATTACGATCTCTCGTAAATGAGTTAATTACTTTTACTCATTTAAAAAAAAAAAAATCTTGTTTTACAAATTTTTTTTTCGGCATTTCAAGTGGAACTTCCAAAAAGGATTATACACTCCTATAAAAAAATTTTTTTCTTAACGAAATTGAAATTTTCACCGTAAAATTCTTGCCATCCGGGCATTTTGTCACTCTTAAATATTTATTATCCGGAATTATGTTTTTTGGATCATGTCTTTGTCGATTCAAAATGACAAATGACGAAGAGTGTCTAGAACTTAACGGGCATCTTCAATTTTAGTTGGGCTTGTACTATGGTATATAACGAAATATTGAGAAATACAAATTATTTTATAATTATACAAGTTACTGAAATTCTATTATAAATTTTATAATTATTTCTCTATTTTTTTTTTAGGTAAGCTACCTCGCTATTTTGTTACGTCTGCATATCAAGTTAGACATCTGTTGGTGAGTACATGATTTTTTTTACACCATTGGTTTTTCTCATTTTTTATGTATATATATTTTTATTTTGAATTTTTTTTTCTTGAATTATTAATGTTATCGGTATACTTCATCATTTCGTTAACACGTGTAGTGATTTATTTCTCCATTTTTCCAAACTTTATTGAAACGGTTCCTCGTTACGATTCTCATTCGCTAAACCGAGAAAAAAAAATCTGTGCAAAGGTTTTTGATGAAATTCCCTTCTGGTGCATATAGAATGGAGAAAATGTGAATATTAATAATGCATAGGTACTCATTTCTTATTTGTACGGCATCTTTTTCGCTCTTGTACAGCTGTTTTAGCTTATTTTTTCCCTCTGTGTGGTAGGCTTTCTAGTGTTTTTGGTGCTTTTTATTTTTGTGCTATGGTACAAATATGGATTTGTATGACTATTACCCATTTTTTATCTCACATATTTTTTTTTGCTTTCTTTTTGAAAGAGCTTTTATTGACATGTTATTTTCTAGTAATGATTGTTATGAATGATTTCATGTTTAAAATTAAAATTTGGTGTTTGCGATCGAGTCAGGGCATAAACATAAAACCACAGTATAAATCAAAGATCTTGTTACTTTTCAGTCTTAATATAGTGACAATTCGAAAAAATAAACCCTTATCCTCGTTTTTATCCAAATTGATTTAGGTTCTGTTTACAAATGAAAAATAATTTTTTAATTTTTGCTTTGAAATAATGGACAGTGCCCTGAATACTATAATCTGTTAACAAGGAGGGTATTGACAATTAAATGTAGGTCCTAAGTATTTTGTTACTTTTACTTATTCATAATTAGAAGTGAAAAAGTACGTATAATTTTCTATAATTTTTATATAATTGATTTTCTCCTTCGTAACGACAATTCGTATCTTAATTTTTGCCCTGAAATCATGGGTAGCCAACTTGAAAACTAGGAGAGGGGGGTACCGAGTATTTTGTTACTTTTACTCTCAGCGTTTTATAATTCGTGTACAGTTGTATCATTCTAATCCAAATTGAGTTTAAATCCATTTACAAGTGACAATATTGATGTTTTAATTTTGGCCCTGAAAAGATGGGCAGCACTTTAAACGTTGTCATTTGTTTATCAGGGGTATGAACATAGAGCTCAATTATTTGGTTATTTTCACTCCTGTACCCTTGATTACTCGAAATTTGATAGAACTTGTAAACGTTTACATAATTCTTATTCAAATTCAGTTACAAGTGACAATGTATCTTAATTTTAGCCCTGAAAACATGGGCATCACTCTGAACGTTGCGATCTGTTAATAGGGGGTAACCACGGCGATTTTGCCAAATCAACATGGCGTCAAAAAAGGGAAACTAATAGTTCATTGATATTCCACCAACATATTCGTCATAGGGCATGGAAAAGGTAAAGACCAGAAGTCCTAATCCTTTGCCTAGTAGGTCACGACCCTGGCCCTTAAATTGCTCATTCGCATTCCAATCAGGTTCATGGGCAACACTGAAAGCCTTACTTACATCCTCACAATTTTTTGTTCCTTTCGAATGAGGAGGTGGTACAATTTTTTTTTTTTTGTACTTTATTTTTTTAAGGGGGAGTAGTACGTTTGTAACTGATCTTTCAAAGTTGTGTATCGAAACCTCTTTTGGAAAAAACAACCTAGTTTTTTTTTGGAAGTCTTTCAATAAAAGATTGGTCTTTTCAACGTGTACCCTCTTGTTGAATGATTTCTCAAACCCACCTACTCTTTCCACCCTCATCTTTTTTTTTAAGGTGGCCTGTATTGGACCCTTAAAAACTGGAGTTGCTCTTTTTTTGTTGTATTGCTTCCAAAATTTTTTTAACACTTTTGGGGTGGGATGAATGCTAGATACCCTTCTTGTGAAAGTTTGGTGGAGGCGGATGTGATAGTCACATAAAAGGGGACATCGAGACCAAGTTTTTGAGTGGGCTACTGGTTTCTAAAATCGCTGAAAGTCGCAAACAACGTTCATATATAACATGTTTGTATAGCTCAAAATGCATGTATTGAATGTCTTTTATCGGTGTAAACATCTTCATAGCTTAGCAACATGTGGGCTACACTTAGTATTAACTTGTATTGCATGAACTCGTTGACATTGACTTGGCAAAGAAACAATGCTGTGGAATCACATCGTTATTTTTACAAGTATAACCTACACTTTGGTTATTTGGTTGAACCATTTGTTTTGTTGTTTGACTTTTTCTAACTTAGGAGTCACAAACTATTAAATTCGTGAATTTTAAAGTCATATTGCTCTATTAGAGACCCGGACTATCTGTCCCTCTGATCGTTGTTAACTTTTATTTTGTTGATTATTTTTGTTAGTCACTTCTTGAATAGTACCATGAACGACCTAGTATTATCATAACACAAACAAAATGTCAATGTTTTTTTAAAAAAGTATTCTTGAAAAAAGTCCCAAAAGTTTTGCATACTTGCTGATTGCTGGTTTTTCTTCTCATCACATGAGACATGTTTTTTTGTTAAATTTTGGTAACAAAACGGTACCACTTATATAAAAGTAACATGTTTTTTGTGTCTTGCCATGACAAAAAAGTGGAAGCAAAAACTTGAAATAAACATGGCTGAAATCAACTCATTAGAAACCCATGTCGTGGACGTTTTTGTCATGGCCTGTTTGTTGAAGTCTCTCCCACACTTATGGAAAAATCTGCTCCAGTTTTTATATTCGTTAAAAAAACTCATTTTATTTGAGTGTCGCAAACAACTTAGATCACCTGGCTTGTTTTTGTTGTAAAGTTTTTTATAGTGACGCTTACACTCTTATTGTGAAGTATTTGCTACAATGGAATCTGCAAAAAAAGTCGAGCTTTAGTGTTTTTTGTAAGAGTTCATATTTGAATGATACTTGTCTAAAAGGGGTGCTGAATATTAATTATTGAAAAAAAAATGGTTGTAACTCTGAAATCACCAGATTCAAAAAGTCTTGATAAAGAAACGATGTACAGTGATGTATAAACATGGTTTTGCGGTGTTAAAAAATAACACGAATTTTGTTTGACGAAATTACATTATTAGCCAGTCTTCCGAGGCAAACAAAATCCGGGTCATTTTTGTAGCATCCCTTTTAAACTTTCCTGAACAAGTATTTAAATTTTTATTTTTGTGTATAATAAATTCTGTGATCCGGTATTTAGTCTTCAATCCGTATTGAATCTGTGTATAAAAAGACAAAGTTGTGTTAGTTTAATGATTCCAAACTTAGGAGTTTTTCCCTGACCTCTTTTTTATTTTGGTAAAGCAGGGGTGTAAAATGAGGAATTTTTTTTTTATGTCGACGAATCATTCGACTCATTCTAACATCTGGCAAGAACATGATGAGAAAAACAGACTCCAGAAGAAGGGAAAAAAAACTAAAGAAAACTAACAAACTGAGTGTTGATTTTTTTCCTGTTAGTTTTTGACTTTCACATCTCTTTATGTAAGAAAGTTTGTGACCAAGTCAAACAATTTTTTTTTGGTTAAATCAGTTGAAGACATTGACACTGAGTTTGATTCTTAAATTGGAGTTTTGTTTAAACTTGTTTTTTTTTCTTTTCATTTGTTGTTGTGGTCGTTGTTTGGATTTGTTTTTCATTTGGTCTCGTTGAATTTCTTTTTTTCACATTCTTCTCGTTTGGCTTCTGTTACGCGAACTTGAAGTTAAAATGATCATTACATTACGTCTAAGTTAAACCTGATCTTTTTTTGCAAACTGTCAAGAAAATGCACAAACATTTCTACAACTCAAAAATTTATACAGTTACACACTACCTCAGCAACAATGCACTGTTTACATTTTGTCTGTATTTCATAATCGTGATACAAATACATGATAGAATGATTTAACTGATAAAGTCCCATTCTTGGTCACGGCATCACTCCTATGGATAATCTTGGAATAATATTGTGTATAAATCTGTTTGCTGTTTTTCTGTATGGGTTCTTTTCAAGAAAGATTGCTCAAAAAGAGAAATCACTAATGTACTCTTTGTAGCTATTTATTTATACGGTTGTAATGTGTATCCTGGTACATCTCATGCTTATATAGTACTAAGATACTACGAATCTCTTTTTGGCCACTTCTATTCAAGAATGTGTGTAATTTCTGTTTTTCTGAATGGTTTCATTACCGAAATTGTTACCAAAATGACAGTTTTTGAGTACATTTTTAATGTACTTTTATGTACCTTTTGTAGCATATATAGGCTTTACGAGTCCTGCACAGTATTCTCTGTATCCTGGTCACGGCACCATTTCTTATGAAAACCATTCCAACTTTTGGTTGTTTGGTTTTTTTTCGGTACCGTTTCTGCACCGAAACTGTTGCAAGAAGAAAAAAATCTTTGCTCGTAATTCTCATTTAACGCGTAACTTTTCATTGAACTCTTTAATTTAATTGAGGTGTTGTAGTAGTAGTAGCAGCAGCTCTTTCATCTTTCGCTCTTCTCATTTCTTCTTGTTGTCTTCATTAACCAATTTTAATTACATCATGCGTGTTTACGTAATTAAGCATCTCTCGAGAAAGTTAAAGGGGGAGGTGCCCCGCGTTTTCGCAAATTAATTTGTGGTCATTAGTTATGACAGCTTGGCAGCCATATTGTCATTTGTCAATTTTTTGACTTAAAGGGAAGAGGGGTATTAAAAATGAAAAGTTGTGGGCGGATGAGAACTGAAAAGTTGATACGATGCTCTCCTTTTTTTTTTTGGTATAGGAAAACAAATGAAAATCCGGGTGTATTTAACTTTGTTTTAGTTTGAAGTGAAGCAAAAACGCACGAAACGCACGCAATGTTTTTTCACCTGCTTTTCTATTGTACGAAGTTTTTCAAATTAATGAGAAAAACATACCGTAGTGAAAACCCCAGTATACCGTTTTATTTTAATACATCCTCAGAATCGGATGTATTCTTGGGTCCACTAGTGACTCACAAAAGTTGTAATTTTGTGAGTGAGCGAGCTGGGAATGGAACGTTGTACTGGCATCTACAATCGTTTATGAGAATATAGTCCAATGTACCAATAAAACGCATAAAACGAGAACCACATAATTCCTTCGCATAAATGAAAAACCTTAAAGAAAATCGCATATATATTTAAAGAATATATTAATTTAAAGAATTTCTGCAATTGAAAATTGCAGAAATACAAAAATGGAATTACTTGAAACATGCATAAATTGAATATCGGATTTCTCAAAAATTGCGTAAATTTCAATTCGCATATATCGAAACATGCGGAAATTTTTTTGCATTATGTATGTAGGGTTACATAATAATGTATCTGTATATGACATTATATAATGAGTATGCTTAAAAAGCATTTTTAATGTATTTCAGTTTCTAAAGTTGTTTTTCAACAAACGCGTTATAACGGGGGTTTTGTTATTCTTAAACTGCACGTGGTAAATTTGTATTGAAAACTATTTAATTTTATTCTATACGACATTTTTCAGTGTTGTATCATATATGCGTCGTCGTTTCTCAAATGTCTGATTGAAATCGCGTTATAAGAAACAACTGTTTCTAGAATCCTTGTAAAGCGAGGTATTTAAAACTGCGCGCTTTTTAAAATATAAGTATTCAGATTATCAGATAATTTCGTACCAAAGACATGACTATGATTTTATAATTAAAAAAAAAACCGAAACCCAAATTTTGCAAATCCGTGTTAAACGAGGAATTATAATTTCACCCCTTACTTATAAGTACCCAGATTATGAGCTAATTTCGAATCTAAAAACAAACATGTGACACGTTATGAATCAATACTGTGCCAACTTATCATCATCATAAATTAAATTAACGTTCCTTAAAAAAATGCGCGTTAAAAATGAGAAAATTTTTTTTCCACGCACTTCAATCCATTGACAACTGATGATAGGGAGAATTTTAATTAGTGTGTAACTTGTCGTGATCTTCGTCACTTCAGGGTTGAAAGAAAACATGATCAACTTTAGTAATTTAATGTCTAATTAAGCTCTTGTGTAAGTACAAGCTTGATGTGCTCTTTCAATTTGATTTCTTTATTTGTTTGATTCTTTGTTTTTTTTGCGTTTGTTTGATTCATTAAAATGAAGAAAATTTTGATTTCTTTATTGAAGTTCCTTATTAGGAAGGAACGTCACAACTTTTCTCGAAAATTTTGAACAAATTTTAGAGTTAAAATTTTTTGAGGGGTGGTTATAAAAAAAGATTTAGTTATTAAAGTTGTACAGAATTTGCAGAATAAAAATTAATAGAATTAAATTTTTTGTTTTTTAAATTTTGGGTTAAAATTAATTTATTTTGTAGAAAGATTCGAATAATTAAAAAAAAAGTTTA
The DNA here is from genome assembly GCA_034695005.1 of Cryptops parisi. Lineage (NCBI taxonomy): Eukaryota > Metazoa > Arthropoda > Chilopoda > Scolopendromorpha > Cryptopidae > Cryptops > Cryptops parisi. Next base: position 9,513 of record JAQIWH010006973.1, read on the forward strand.
AACTGATTTACACGTAACTTTTTGTCGTCAGTTGTACATGATCATGCCAGATTTCACAGGTAAAACGGTAAATGTGGACGGCAAGTTTGACGAATTGCATGAACTGAAAAAGCAGTGTGGACATGATTTTTGCGTCGGTCTTATCTGTCAAACTGATCTTTTCATGCCAGACTGACAACAAAACGTTATGTGTAGACCAGGCTTGAGAGTTGTGGAGTGATTGGAATTTTTTAAACTTATTTTTCGAAATAAAATTTTGAAAATTTCCATATAGAGAAAAATTGGATTTGAAATATTCATATTTTCAGTGAAAATTTGAGTTTAAAAGATCAGATTAGAAAAATTTGATCTATTGTAATGTCGATTTCGTTTTAAAAAGTTATGATTGAAATTCACTGTATGCACATACATAATGCTAAAAAATCCATTATTGATTTCTGCATATTTCGATTTATACGAATTAATGTGTATGCAATCTTTAATTCGGTATTTAATTTATGCATGTTTTGAGTAATTTCATTTTTTGATTTCTGCCTGTTTCGATTTATGCGAATTTAGATTTATACAAATTTAAATTCATGTGATCGTCGAGTAATTCGATTTATGCGAGTTTTGAGTAATTTTATTTTTTGATCTTTTGCAATTTTAGATTTATTTATTTATTTATATATGCAATTTTTTACATTAATTTTTTTACTTATGAGACGGGGCTTTTTTTTTGGTACATTGGACTATATATACACTATTATTCTTATAAACGACTGTAGATGACAGTATAAGTTAAATTTTCAGCTCACAAACTCACTCAATCAGAAGTGAAACTAATATAAAGAATATCAAAAATGTTGATTTGAAGAAAAACTAGTGTTAAAATTTTTTAATTTATTGAAAAATCCGATTAATCAAAACTGTTTGAAACACTTGTGTTTGAAATAATTCTTTAGGTTCAAGTTCGAAAAAATAAATAAATTGGAGTTACAATCAAATTATCAAAAATTTGAGTTAAATTCGATTCAGAATAATAAAAAAAACATTGTGTGATAGAAGTTCAATTTAAATTTTTTCGATACTAAAATATTTAAACGCTAATAAATTTAAACTCATTGCTCTCAAGGTATTGAAATAATAATACGAAACAAAAACCATTACATTTTTTTTTTAACTTCAAATTTATTTTTTTTTTAGTAATTAACTATAAATTTTCAACAACATTGAAGAAAGAAGAAAAAATAAATGAGTTTTTTAGATTTGTTTTCTTAACATTTTAACTCATAAATTTTAAAGAAAATTCTCCCCTCAAAACAAATGTTGATATGAATAATTAATTTCATATGTGTAAAGAAACCTATCCCGAATTTTTTTTCTTCCTTCGAGTTATAGAAGTTGAAATTAAAAATGCAATTCAAATTATGTACTGTCAAAAATTTCAACTTAGAAGTGCCGGCCCTTTTGGCGACAAGAATTTTCAAAAATATATGTCAACTATAACTTTGAACTAGCCCTATAGCAATTATTCCAGTGACACTTCCATAAAGTGAACTTGATAATCTTTAATTCGACAGTATACAAAATTTTTGCACTAGGCTATGGTAATTTGTTTTCAACTTTTTGTGTTTCGCATTAATGCTTAGTATATCTATAGCTTAACACACATTTCTACTAATACGATAGAATTATTTTGGACCAAATCCAAAAATTTTATTTCTTAATCCCCCCTATATTCCCTCGTTTTTCCTTCACCAGGGGGCCCTGGCCTTGAGTGACCTTCATCTTTTTGCCCCCTCTTTGCCCTTCTTTGCCCTCGATTTTGAAATGGTTACGGTTGTTGTTGTTGTTGGGAACAAATTTTCTTCCAAGAACCCGCAAAAACATTAATTTCTAAAAAACTTTAAATGCCAAAATAATCAAATCATAATGTCACAGTATACGTCGTATGCAATTATTCAAGACGTCATATTTACGATTGTCTCTGATCATTGATGACGTCACAAGGTTATTGCAAAAAACGATCGTACATTCACAAACAAAATGGTTAGCAAATTATGATTCAACTGACAATTTTGATTTACACTTGTTGCATATTAGAAAATATTTGAAACCGATTTTAATTTATTTTAGTTTAATATGAAATATTCAAGTTAATTTATGTGCTTTGATATTTGTCATGTTATTTGTATTTTTTTTAAAGAAAACGATCATTTTGTTGACATTGAACTGTCTTCTTTGATTAATCGTTTTGATGAATCAGTTTCTTTTGTCGTTGTAAAAATGTCAATACAGTGGTATCTGGTTATTATAATCACGGAATATGTTATCAATCGGTTAGTGTGATCATAATCAGTCGGTTCCAATACACTGTTCACTACTGTTTTCTTACCATTGTTTAATGTTATCAGCAGGTTATTGTTATCAAAAATCACTATAAACCGGATTCCACTGCATAACTTTAGTAGATAAGGTTATTCAGTGCACGCTCCAGTATTGATCATATCTTAACACGTCATAGAATTCCAAATTTCAGGGAATTTTATATCAGAATGTAATATAACTATATGCTGTATATACTATTGCTAATAGTAATAA
>JAQIWH010006974.1:0-12090 GCA_034695005.1 Cryptops parisi
AGGGCTCAGCTATCCGCTGCGCCGTTTAATTATTTTGTGTAGCATGATTGTGAACCAGGAGGAGTTAATCCATCCACCTGATTCGCGACTAACAGCAACGCGTTAGGGCTCAGCTAGTAATTTATATCCATGGTTGGCAAAATTCACGAATGAGATGCACTGTACATATTTTTTCGATCCCCACAGTGGCTGAGTTGCCCTGAGCCTCCGCACCCTTCTAGGACGGCCCTGGGGGAGGAGTTTTTTTTTTTATGAGTAAGGCTGATTTCAAATGATACAATGTCATCCAATATCACCAGGCAACTTTGACTGTGAAAGTTTCAGCCAATTAGAAATTTCAGACGAGGTCCAATTTTGCATCCGATTTGATATGATGCACATGAATGGTAGGTACTTTAGGTTTAACGAGGGCACCGACTGGCTTTTACAGCTATGTCATTCGGCCCTCAAACTTTATTTAAATTGGAAATACAGAAATGATGATGAGATGGAGATGATAAACATGGAACAGGGTTTTATGATGCTGGAGGAAACAGGAGTGCCCCGAGAAAACCTGCCCCGCAGTGTCAGACCCTAAACTGAACCCACACGGCACGAGTGGGAGTCAAACTCACCAACCCGAGTACCGGAGGTAGATGCCCTAACCACTAGGCCACCGCGAGGCCCCTGCACATGAATAGTTGAGGCCCCTGCACAAGGATATAAGTCAAATGTTTCGGTGGAAAGTTGAAACCTTGATCAGAACATGTGGATGTGGTCTACCTACAGTTTATATTTATAAGAACTAAGTTTTCTAAAATGGTTTAACTGTAGGCCTACTGTTAGGCCTACTGTAGGTCTTTTCTTTGTTCAAATTTATAATTTTAATTTTAATAAAAAATTATTTAGTTCAGCTAAGTGTATAATTTTAAGGTGGTATATGGTTTTGGTACATGTACATCTGTACTACTTGGACAACTTAGAAAACTAATATCACCCAAAAATTATACATTAAGGTGGATTTAATATTTGAAAAAAAAAGAAGATAAACTAATTAAGAAAAAATATTTAATCGAGTCATAGTTCTTTCTCTCATAAACATCAATTGTAGACCACATGTAAACAAGAACTATACTCTATTTCACCTACATCCCGTACTGCCTGAGGCGCCTACCTATTCAAATGTTGTGTATCTAAACTACTGATTCTATTGATTCTAGGTGCCTCGAGCAGTGCGCTATGAAGGTGAAATAGAGTATAGTTCAATCACAAATGCATACTTAAACACCAGTATGGTTACTTGCACCGAAATTAGCAAGTGTACCCTTGCGCATATTCTCATTTGCACATGTGCGTCGTGTTGAATTGTACGGAAAATCAAACGTCGTCTGAAATTTCAACAGCTGAAAAACTGCTTTCTTTTGGTTAAAACCCTCCCAGCCAAAGTCATCTGACAAAATCGTACCTGGTCTATCATTACATGATATAATTTACATCCAACTAAAAGATAAACTTGCACAAATAACAGTCCAAATGTACAAACAAACCAGCACCCAATGAACACAATTGATTATACCCAAAAAATTACCCAATTGGTTATACCCAAGAAATCCAATTACCTCTCAAAAAGTCTAATTCCATAGTTGTTGCCCTTTGATGCATTCATTTCTCGTATTTGGCAATCAGCTCCATAACCTCCTGCACATCCTCGGGAGAACCCATGAATATCGGCGAGCGTTGATGAATCCCCTCTGGTTTGAGGTCCAAAATAGGAATCTTTCCATTCGTGGACTTTCCACCAGCTTGCTCCACAATGTATGACATAGGATTGCATTCATACAACACCCTCAACTATTAAGAAACAGTAGCATTAGATGAGTGCTCAACAGTCCTTTCCATTACTAAAAATAATAATAATCATCTTAAAATAATAAATACAACAATTCAGGTGATAACAGGAAACCTACTTTCCCTTTGGGTGATTCTTTCGTCGCTGGGTACATAAAGATTCCACCGTAAACTAATGTACGGTGAACATCGGCGACCATGGAACCAATGTAACGAGCTCCGTATGGTTTTCCCGACTGAAAACAAATACAGCATCTTTCACTATTCTGTAAAATGTTATCTTATCTTGTGTTATTTGAAATTAAACTTACTTGTGGGTATTTTTTCTGCCTAACGTATTCAGCTACTGCTTCATCCCAGTACTGAGCATACCCTTCATTGATGCTGTAGATTTTGCCGCGAGGTTTGATTCTGATGTTGGGTTCCGTCAGCACGAACTCACCTATGGACTAAAACAAAACAAACTTCAATTAAATTTTACAAAATAAATAATTAAATAAATAAATAAACCAAATTAAATTGTGTACAACTGAACAAATGCACTAGATTTGTAACTCTTAATTTTACAAAGAAATGTTGAAGTTTTGTCAAGTGACGATTTTGTGAACCTAAAAGATTATTTTCCAATGATAAAATTTTCAATAATAAAATCAAAATTAACTAACTTTTCCAGTACTAGAATAATATCATGAGTGAAAATATTATTCATGCAAAAAATCAAAGCGACTTACTGAAGCAAATTATAAACTAATGTTGACTAGCAACTCAAAGATTTGTATTTACCATTCATGTTTCAATAACTTGCTCAAATTGAAAGGGCTCCGAGCAATATAATGATAAACCATAATTTTTTCCAAAAATGACATTTTCACAAATTGTCCCTCAGCACTATTTCTAGCTTGTCAATTTACCACTTCCTGTATTTTCCAGAAAATGATAACATAACATAGAAAATCACCTTGTTGCTCAGTATGGTGCTCTATGAAGTTTCTCACCAGAAAAATGGCTTTCCTGTACAATTTCAAAATTGTGGCTTATCATTATATTGCCCGCTCTAATTTTACTAATCAAAATAATAAAAATTACAAACCATGTTATATTTGAAAATCATACATAATGAGGAATAAACTGTAGCACAAGATCAATCGCAAGACAACAAAAACAAAATGTGCAGCGCCAATAAATCAGAAACAATATATTCTACAAAAATGTCTGTTTAATTCTTCAAAATAAATAAAAAAATAAATCAATCAATAAATAAATATTTAATATCAAAAAATTAGATTACTTAAAAAGAACTACCAAATTAAATACTTAGTAAAATGTATAAAAATTATACGAGGTTAAACAAATCCACTATGGTGTGAAGGTTTCATACCGTTCATCCATTAAGTACTAATTTTGGGAAACCAACCAACCACAAAGTGCAATCACACAATTAGGTTTTTAGTTTTCTAAAAATTCTACAATTACCGTAGTGTTATCTCATTTTCATCTGAAAGTGAGATACACGTAAAAGATATCTCAGTCTAAATGGAGACCTTGAAATTTGTACAAATTATAGCATTGGAATCGAGAAAAAAGTTCATTCCATCCTTATAAAAATTGTTTTCACTAAAAATTAAACTTGTACAGTATTTTTCTTGTAACGTTAATTTGCAAATTAATTTTCGATTCACTCGATGTCACTGAACACCTTGTATCGTGTTTCGTAGCATTCATTTCATTAAAAGAAAAAATTATTAAATCAGTTGACCGAACGTCTGTGTTATCTACACTTTGTATGTAGTAAGTAAATAAAGACAACTTTCTGTTTAGGCACAGCAGCATACAGTTTGGAAATCACTAGTCTATACAATATATGTATGCATTACCATAGTTTCGCTAATAAAAGACACACCCAACCAGTGGCAGATTTAGAGCCGATCCTGGAGGGGATCGACACCTGAAATTTCATGACACGTGTCTAAAAAATTGCATCTTTTTCGTGGCAAATCAAACTCTAAATGAATATTTGTTTTTAAACCTCAAAATATGCACAATTTAACCATTATCGCATCTTTTATTTCACGAAAACATTTTTTTGTAATAAAATATGCATTTTGGGGGGGGGGGGGGGGTTAAACCCCATAAACTGTTGAATTATGAAACACTCAGTACATAAAAACATAACTGATTTTAAACTTACTGGATCGAGCATAAATCCATTAACTCCTTGACCAGTCGACAAAACCACCATCGTCGCACTTCCATACAAAGCGTAACCAGCAGCAACTATGTTCCTTCCTGGTTGTAATGCATCTGCAACTGTCGGAGCATCTTCAGATTGCTGAAACAACAAATATTTACTCAAGTGTAGAGTATTAGCACACAAAACCATTTATAAACCGAAACTGTCAATCTTCAACAATCAGTTTAAAAATAAGTAGTCAAACCTCGCTAAACTGCCACCCCCGGTCTTTGCCACTAAGATGCAGATAAGCCATTCCATGTCAAATCAAACAAAATAAATTAAAAATTGACCTTACATTTTTTGATTATGTTGAAACTTGGTATATACCATGAACACCCTGAGAAAAAAATCCTCCCAAAATTTTAAAATTTTGAGAACAAACGTTAGAGCAGTTTGAATACAGCATGGTAGCATCAAATTTTAATTTAAATGTATTTTTGTAACCTTAATATCTTGGAAAATATAAAACTTAAAAATCTAAAATTTTGAGAGGATTTCTTTCTCGAGGTGGCCATGGTGTATACCAAGTTTCATCAAAATAAAAAAAAAATGTAAGGTAAATTCGTTGTCTGATTTGTCATGGAATGACTCGGGTAGAAACATCTACAAAACGTCTAGTCACACATTCAATCAACTGTTTAAACCCACTTTTGTTCACCACCTTAGAGTCATTCCACGTAAAACAAAAGAGCATGATTTCTTATGGAGAAATTGAACTTAAAAGTCGAATAACTTGAAAGTTGATGTCGTTCCTAGAACAGATTGTGTTTGAAGTTTGAGGGTCCACTGTATATGTATAAAAGCAATTTTTATTTTGTATAATTGTAAAATTATTAAATTTGTGTTTCAATTAACATTTTTTATACCATGCTTCTTGGTGGTCACTACATTCCCCATTGTCTACATTTTTTTAATGGTTCAATATACAAAAATCTAGATGTTATTCAAGTGTTTTTATACAAGAAGTATAGAATAATATTCTTTTCAATTGAAAAGATTATTTTTTAAGTTTTCATTACTCAAACACTGTTAATTCGGACTAGTAATGTAAGTGGCCATTTACTGAAACGCAAGTGACCGGTATTTGTTTTTTCTATTTAAACATTTTAAGTATTTTAAATACTTAAATAACTCAACAAATCTTTCGAGCTTTTTTTTTTAAATACCTCAACAAATCTTTCAAGCGCCAAGACCCTTTATCCAAATTAACATGTTTTATTTTTCAAATTATGAAAACAGAACAGGAATAAAATTGCTAGTTCAACCACCTGTCACATTTTTTGTAACATATGTGACTTGTATTTTATTTTCTATTCATAATTTACAATGAATAAATTTATCCAACCTCATTGAGAAAGTTATGACTTCCATTAGTCTGTAAAGGACACTGGAAATTGGGGTAAAACTAGTAAATTACTGTGAAATCACAATTTAAAGTGTTTACAATTTTCTGAATGTAACTTAAGTGACTGTGGAATGACCCAGTGAGTACCAAGGGTGACAGTTTAACGAGGTTCGAATATACATTAAAAACTGCATTTTAAGAATAGGATTTATAAACTATATTGTTACCAAATGTTGTCTTATGTTCCAACTCACACCCTCACAGCCAACTCACCAGTGAAACATATTAAGTCTATGATAAAAATGACAAAAAAAGCCTTTTTTTTTTACCTTCTTATAGATAGCAAAAATAGAACCGATTGACACCAAACAATCAATGTTTGAAGAACCGTCCAATGGATCAAAGCACACAACGTATTTTCCTTGCTTGTCAGATTCAACTTCAATTACATTTTCATTCTCTTCAGATACCATTAAACAAGACGTAAAGGAAGAACGTATCATGTTAATGAACAGTTGATTCGATAGAACATCCAGCTTCTTGACCTCTTCTCCCTGGACATTGGTTTCGCCAGCGATTCCATATCTGAAAGTAAAAAATGTTAAGTTAGTGCAAAAAAATAAACAGTAGAATGACGAAACAATTTTCCTGGATATGCAACAAAAATATTTCTCAAATACAAAGTGTCCACCATGAGATGTCAACGTTTAAAGCATGCAGTTTGAAGGTAAACATGTACATAACTAAATAGGGAAATGATATTTGAGCGTTCTGCAACATTCTCCCATATAACCTGCGTTTGTTTGCATACCATCACACATCCTGTGTTCGGCCGCTCTTTTGAAAAATAACTGATTGCAACGCCACTGACACACACTACAAATTTCCCAAACTTTTTGAGTTTTCACTTCTGTTCCATCAAACATTACTTGTATACAAGATGAAAAATTAATGAACTTTTCAAGTGTTGACATCTCATGGTTCACACTCTGCAACATGAATCAATAATGAAAATCATATTAAGAATGAAATTAAATAGAAATAAACAAGTTTAAGTTAATATAACATGAAACAAAAGCTATATTTTTTTATGTATATTTTAATCACAATTTATATTTTAATCACTAATATACAAATTTGTGTATTTTTTACATAAATTCACACTTATAAAAAATACGTGTTGCAAAAATAGGTTACTCGTGTTAACTGTAAAAGATTAAGCATCACCTTGACCCGATCAACATTAGTCAAGCATAAAAGTTAAATCCAAGATCCGTTCAGTTTTGTAATTGCCAACTTACTGTATCATGCAATGCTTACATTCAACAACTGCTGTTTAATTGTATAAAATAACATAAGATAAAGAAAATGTATTGCACTTAGTTTTTTATTATTTATTTTTTATTATCAGAGCCTCCTCAATCAAGAGAAATTATCGAACAAACCCTATTTACAGTAGCTTATGTTAAAATGCAAAAAATTTTGTCCCTACAAATAAAATTTCTTAAGACGTGAAAAATTTCATACTTTATTGTATATTGAATTTTTGAAATTAAATTTAAACGCTTAACATATAAAAAAAATTAGTTATACTTTTAATTTATTTTACTTTATAAATTACATTTTTAAATCTAATTTATAATTAAATTTTGCAATAATTTTTTGAAAACAAAAAACAAAACATTTTCCTGTTCTGTTGAAAATTGTTTCTTCGCTTAAAGAACTCCAAATGGTCGTTTATAACCAATAAAATAAAATCAAATATGTAAATAGCACAACACCAAAAAAAAAAACCTAGTAATAATATATCATATTCATTTGTATAATTTCTTAATCAGTTATCAGTCAGTCACACCCAAGTCAAATATTGGCAAACTATAAACAACTATGAAAGAATACTAAGTAAATGCCACAATCAACTTCCTGCTACATTTCCAGCATATTTTAATGCTGGTATTTTTGCATGGAAACCAGCTGTTTCGTAAAACTAATGAAATAGTCAAACACTGCAAAAACAGAATTCACTAAATTAATATGTGCAAAAATAAATTACGTACAGTACGTAATTCAATCACTAAATTTCAGAAAAATTTTCATCTATTCTCATGGTTAAAATCATCATTAATAAAAACCCAACAGAGCGCTAACTCTGTCATGCTAACTAAGAGCTATGTATATTTGAGCTTTTGCTATTATGTGAATATTGCATTGGTGCAGAAGTGACCGAATTTGCCTCTAACGGCTGTTTTTTTAAGGGTGTTTGCAAACGCCACGAGGGTGTAAATGCTGGCACTGGAATCTTCCGCTGTGGTTTTCCAATTTTAAGGGAATTCCAAAACATTTCATTCTCCTGTTATACACTAGATCGTAACCTGGGCATAAACAAAAGACTACCTATATAGGCGTAGTTTACCTTTACCACTACCAATACTTGTTAATTCAAACGTTTAAGATATTTTTTTTCTCACTGAACTATGGTACACAGCTCCCTAGTTGGCAGTATACCTTAGGGCGGAACGACACGACCGCTTTGCTACGATTTTACTGTGATTTTCATCTACAACCCACCAATTGTGGTATTTGCCTCAGCTGCAAACGAGAAAAACACCACGCCATTGGTGGGGTTGCATTAAAATCGTAATGAAATCGCAGTATAGGTCGATCGTGTCAGTTGGCTTTTGGGGTTTCGAAAGATTGGCTATGACATGCGTTATATTAGGTCATGGCAAGTATGCTATACAGGTGACCGTAACTAATCAAACAAGTATTAAACCCACACACAATATATCCGTATCAGCAGTATGAACGACAACGTTATGTCTGAGAAGTATCATCAGCTAATTCCACACAAAAGCGAATAACATCACAGTATTTTGCTAAGTTGATAGTTGTTGATATTCGGTTGTTGCATTTTGAGTATCATTAAACTATGCTTTAGGAATACGGTCAAAAATTACTTTTTTAAACTAAAAATAAGTTAATGGCAAAATGGTTATTAATTGACAGCAGCGCGTTAGGGCTTCGTTAGTAGGGGGTATACTGTATATCCACATCATTAACACTTTGCTCATGGTAACACATCATCAGGTTGCAAAATTATTGAAACACAAAACACTGCAAAATATTCAAATACATTAATGTTTTTCTAGTTTTCAATTATGTAACGAGATGAAACTTACAACTTAGCAATACCAGCCTTTCTAACGGCTGATGAAATTGCTTTGACTGCTGACAATATACTGTTGAGTAGTTGTGTCAAATCACCGGTGGCACCAGGAAAATTCCGTTGTTCAGCCAAAACAAAACGACTCAGTGTCATACAATTTGTATCGATTCCTGATCTGCTCGACATTTTGCTCAGTATTTGCAATCACAACTGAACGTTTAAGAAGTAAACCGACAGACACTGCCACACGAAATGTGGGTTTTTTCGAAATGCCTTTCGCTCTAGAACAGGTGGATTGTTGGACTGGACACGTGTCGAGTAAGAAAAAAACGATACTAGTGGCGCCAACGCAAGGCGAAACGAAGCAACTTTATAAATAAAAAAACTTTAGTTTCATCTATGGTTTCACTTAACATGATCGATGGTTAGAAAAATCGATTATTTTTTATTAAAAAATTGAACAAATTTCGAACATTGATAAACTTTTAGAATTTCAAATAAATATTACAGAAAATAGTTTATTGATTCAAATATTGAAAGGAAAAGAGTTTTCAAGCTGGCACATTTTTGTGAAAAAATTTACTTAAAAGTTTTTTGTTTTGTTTTGTTTTTAACAAAATTAGTGATTGTAAAAATAAAATTTTAAAAACGCATTTTTTGAAAAAATAAAACTTTTTTTCATAAAAAACTTATGAAACTGAACATGTTTCGAAGCACTGGGCTTCATCCTCAGCAGGATTGCAATCCAAAAATTGCAATTCTGCTGAGGATGAAGCCCAGTGCGTTTTATAATTTTTTTTTTTTATAAAATAAATAGCAAAAAAAAAATTTTGTTTTTTAAAAAAATAAGTTTATAAAATTCAATTTATTGAAGTTTATAATTACAGTACCAATCGATGTTTAAAAAAATCAAACAAAAATACTATCGATCTTTTGTCAATTTTGTCTATTATGTAAATGTAATAATTATTAATATTAAGTAATTATATATTTATTGTGTATATTAATTAACGATTATTAATCAATTAAGACTTTTCGCATTTTCGGCTTAAAAGAGAAGTCCCAGGTTCGATTCCAGGCTGAGGAGGAATTTTCATTCATTCTTGTTTTATATTCAAAATTTTCGTATTTTACGTATTTTCCAGTTTATATGTAATTATTTAATACATAAATTTTATGTGCAGTTATTTGCAATTTTTTTTATCCCCTGATTTATTCATTTTTTTGTAATATCACTAACATTTTATTATCGTTGCAACATTTTATCATTTTATTTTAAAAATTAATATAAAAAACTCGTAATAATTATTTTGGTATTAATCAAAATTTTAGCAAATTTAAAATACCATTTTAAAATGTTTAAACTGTTAAAAGTTTTAAAATAGGTTATCACCCTACAAAAAGATGAATAACGTTAAACAAATCGGCACGAACTTATTGGTGACTTGTTATAAAAAAAAAATTCACAAATATTTTTACTACATAATAAAATTTCAATTTCAATATAAAAACCACTTTCGATTATAAAAATATAATAATAAATTTAACCAACCAAATATTAACATTTATAACTTGTAGAGAATAGAGATCAACTATGATATAACTGTTTCAATAAAATGATAAAATACCATTTAAAAAAAAAATAAAATTAGAATAATAATAATAAAAAATATTTTATTTAATTTGTAAGTGAGCTTATATTGAACTGTAAAACTGTATATTAGTTTTCATAACCGTTCATCAATGCAATGGAAAAGTGGAAACCTTGTACTACTGCCAAATTTCTGACAGGGACTTTCTCAACGGTATTAACTTATGACTCGTTATGCAATGATCTTAATTTAAAATCTAATAAATTGAAATCCTGTTTGCTTTTTTTTTTACCAAGACTTATATTGAAATTAAATCTCTCATTAATGATGAAATAAGTAGCTAGTCAATAGGCTTATTAAGCCTTTGACATAAATTGGTAAAAACCAATTAGGAAATACAATGATTTAAGTGTATTTTAGTGGAAGAAATTTTTCTTCAAAACCAAAAAATAATTGGGTCTCATTGACATCATTTTACAGAATTTTTGTAAAATTACATTAAAAAAATGAAATTTCGGAATAGTTCTGATAATTAAAAAGTATACATTATTAAGTACATGAATTTTTTGTAGATGGTTTTTTTGTATAGTCAAAACTTCAGTATAATTTGCATATACATCTTTATAGACTGTATCACATGTATATATTACTATTGTTACATAGCTTGAAACACTATTGCCACGTAAACTATAACTGCATGACTGTTTGAAATTATATTAACAGATTGAAAAAAACAGATTTACATGTATTTAATTATCTTGTAATAAATTGTGTTCTAGTTAATCACAATAAATATCATTACTACATTACATTTTATAGCCAATATGTACCGATAATATTCATAATTTTGAAACTATGCCACTTTGTTGGTACAAATATAATGAATGAAGTAGCAGCTAGATATACATTGATGTAAAAGTATACCAAACTTGGAAATTAAAATCTTCACAGCGTGATTTTATGTAACATCAGCGACACATGACCTTTAGCAACCGCCAAAAGCACAAAATCGATTATACTAAAAAATGAAACTCCATCAGAGCGCAGAATGAACCGGATCAATAGAATACTTACAATTTAGCAATTCCCGCCTTTCGTACAGCAGTAGCGATTGCCTTAACAGACGTAAGGATTGCATTTAAAAGTTGTGACAATTCACCAGTGGCATGAGGAACTTTTCTCTGTTCTTCAAGAACAAACCGAGTGACTGTGGTGAAATTGATGTCAAGTGGTGTCCGAGAAGTCATCCTTCACTGCTTAAAAAAAAAAATTTACTCAATTTCACTTCCTACGAATCATTTTCTAATCAAAATGATGATATTTTGTTTTTACCACAGGATCGAGTAACCAAAGTGAAATCGTCCACCTTGGCGTCAGCTCATGCAGAGAATGACTTTCAAGTTGACATCCACGAAGAGGAAGCTGGAAGAACCAAGAGATCGACTCGAGTTATTTTTAGTGACAACTTTCACTCACTAGTCAGAGCTACCATGCAATGATGGTGCATAGCCAGATTACTGTAACCTACTAATCCAAAAGTTCCATCACTTATTATGAAAACGTTTTGTTTTTTACGTTATTTAGTATTTATACTAGCTGTATACCCGTGCACAATCACGAGAAAGCTTTTTTTCTTCATTACGCAGTGTTTTAACACATGTTGCCTGCGAACACATGTCTGTTTTAACTCATGTTGCCTATATTAGTGGGCTATTTTCTTCATTCCGGCATCTCATTAACCACCTAAATAAAAGTCCAATTGTTTCTTTATTTCTTTTCTTATAACAGCATTTTTTAAGAAATTTTCACTGGGCGACAAGTTTCAGTTTCCACTTTTGATATCGAGAAAAGGGGAGGCTGAAATGCACCGAATGGAATACTGCCGAAAATTGTTTTTTTGCTGCTAAAAATAGGTAATTTCATGAAA
>JAQIWH010006975.1:0-12090 GCA_034695005.1 Cryptops parisi
GCATCGATTTGAAAAAGTACCCAAAATATGCAATTGCATATGCATCTATGCAAATGCATAAACATCCGGGCCCTACTCATAATAATCTCAATCTCGAATTTTTGACACTTGCAACGTTATTCTGGGCAAGTCTTCAATTATACTGTATGTAGTTAGTGAACACTTTATGATTTATTTTGATACAAATGAGATGTTGCTGGCTAGTTACTTTTGAAAAACGCACATAGTTCACCATTAGGAAATCTACATAAAGAATAACACATGTTCACCATTGAGGAGAGATCTACACCAACAATCTGCAGTACACCTGAACACAGACACAGGTGCAGATAAAAAAAATCACTACTTTTTTTCCCAGCTTATTTCTCTTCATCCAGAATTAAACCAAATTAAAGGTAAAAAACTACAGAAACTAACCAAACTAAATAAATAAACTTCTTGTTTCCGCAATTACACATTCATTTAAAAATATCAAGATTTATCACTTATACTTCACCTTCTTTTGCTGCTGAATAAATGGTTCCAGGTAACTTGGGATGCGGATCAACTGTTTTGGCAGCGATGACGATATTGGCACCATCCTTAGCCAGCTTCAACGCGATGGCTTTGCCGATCCCACGGCTAGCACCTGTGATGAACGCCGTTCGATTCGCCAATTTACTAAAATATAACAATACAAATTTTGACTAAAATTAATTAGCGATTTCATCAACGTCATTAACCCTAACCATCGAGTGAATATTTTGTATAACAGCATTACTGGCGAGCAAACAAGGGTCACATCACTAACATAATTCTACAAATTACAAGGTGACAAATTAAGATGATACCTTGTAGTTTTGACAATAATTTAATAATAATAATAATAATAGTTTTAATCATGTCTAGCCTCGTTCAATGAACGATTACAGCAATTTCAATTATGTTTCACAAAAACTTTTGAAATTGAACCATATGAGCTAAATTTGCTTTGTATTGCAGAATGGACCATGAAAATGAACGTTTCGCACTGATATCTGCAAGATTTCACAAAATCTTTTGAAATTAAACCATTTGAGCTAAATTTGCTTTTATGATTGCATTGAATATATTTCTCGCTTAAGCAGCTGAAAAAATGTTGGTCCCTAAATGTACACTGGTCCCAAAGTGATCACAATAACCGAATTTCACTGTATTAATTAAGTGGGTTCCACGTGAATTCCATATTATGAGATGTATATGATTAGCTATTTGCGTTTAACTATTCCACTCATCATAAAAAAAAAAAATATCCTGAAATGAGGACAAATTTATAAATGATAAAGGAAAGAGTTGAACATAAACCATTTTATTACATAAAAGTTTTTAAAAAACTAAGACGTGGGCATAACGCCACAATCTGCGATTGGCAATGTTTCAAGCGTTCATTTTTTTTTTCTCTTTATTGTATTTAATATTTATAAAGCATCCAATATGCATTCTATAATTTTGATACACATTAAGTTACATAGCTGTAAAAAAACCATATCTACCTGTTTATATTTAGTTCTAAAATGATTATATTATGTTTAACATTTGTTTAATTAGTTTAACACAGAAAAACTACTATGCACAGTAGCGAATTTAGAACCAACTTTTAGGAAAGGAAAAATTTCATGACAAACATGTTTAAAAATTACGCTGTTTTCATGGCAAATCAAGCTCCAAATGAGTGTTTAGAAAATGCAGAGTTTAGCTGCTTTTGACCCTTTTTTTTTCTCAAGAAAACATCCATACAGCATTAAACACATTAATAAGTTAAACACGTTCTGGAAGGAGTTTGAACATCCTAAACCACTCCCATAAATCTGCCAGTGACTATGAATATAATCCAAATTTTATATTGATTAAAAAATGATTATGTCACAATAGTTTACGAAATAGTTCATAACTTAAGACATCTTTTATTTCTATGTTACGTCGACTTTCTAAGATGAGATACACTAACATTAATTAGAGATACATTAATGTATGTATTTGAGATACATTAATAGCATATATTAATGCTAATAATGCAGATCAAATTAAGGGTCATTTAGGTCATTTGGTTCTGGGGGTTCGATACTGTTCTTTGAGACAGTACAGCGTTAAAAATAATTACCGGTACTCTACGTGAACAATATTTAGGTAAACTTGTTTATTATAACTGACAACCTTCCAAATGTGTACATAATACATTTATTCAGTGTTCCCTACCCAACTACACAGAGTAGCAAATTTGTCTGAAGTTCAGAAAAAAACTTGTCTAACCAACATGAGTCTATGATGGGTGTGTCATTCTAGGGGTCATATTTTTGTTCTTTGTAAACAAATTCAGTATTTACTTATATAACTAACAACTCTCCAAAACAGTGTAGAAATACTTTACCCAGTGTTCAGCATCTTCACAGGTAGCAAATTTGTACACGTGTGATGTTAAATTGAGGTTGGTAAGGATCTATAATTAATATGTAAAAAGGACCTTGGGTCGACTTGAACTTCGAATGAGTATAGGGAAAAAAGGAGGCGCCGATGGGCAAATGAGAAAAGATCAAAGACCTCGATTAGAAAGACTCTCAAACCTTTTACATCCTCGAGTCTTTATATATAAATATCAGGATTTTTTTATATAAAAAAAACAACTGCTGTTATCTAAATGCATATCAACAATTTGAGTATCAGCAAGATTGCATGACTTGCACGTAGTGCTATCTAACGTTATTTAAAGGTATCAAATACTGGTACTGGGTTTCAAAGTTCCGTTTTCTTCGGAACAAGAGAAGAAGTTGGACCTTTTGTGTAAAACAACTGAACTTCATTAAGTTGTTAATGTTTTATATTAACTATTATGATGTTGATTGTGAAAATGCAAAATATTATTCACATTCTTGATTATTATTATTGGTAATTTTTTTTTTATGTTGGTGATATTTTCTATTTATTACTTTTTTTTTTTAATATTTATTTGAGAAAATTTGTCATGTCATTCCATGACCATGTTTTTATTGCCAATAGAAAGTTGTTTTTTAAAGGATTTGTAGTAGTACATAGGATTAATAATTTTAGTGAATTGATGAAATAACTGATAAGTTTACGTATTATTACATTAATATGTTACGTATTATTATTTGTACTCATAATAATTTGTGCTCATATTTTTGCATCTCATACTTTAGACCCAAATATACGGTAATACAGTCGACCCTCATTACACGGTCTCCTATAGACCACTTTACGCCACTAAATAACACAAAACCAATAATGCAACTTTCCACAATCCGCCCTCTTTAAATCGCCACCCTCGTTGACCGCCCAACTTTTGTCGAGTACCAAGGGTGGCGGTTTAAAGAAGTTCGACTGTAGTGTAAACCAGTGTTTCTTTAAGTGGGGGTAACCCTATATGTGTAAAAGTGCTGATGCACCGCAATTGTGTGCGCCACAAGCATGTATGTGAAGATTTGTGCAGAGCCCCCAAGCCAAGTGTGTGTGCTGTTATGACAATTCACATGTACGAACGTGCCTGTAAAAACCGATTTGTTTATAACAATGTGTTATATTTCATATAACTAGAAAATTCAGAATTACCAGTAGTCGTTCTGAAAAGTTGTAACCTACCATTTTGTGAATTGACGTATCGCAGCATTGTTCAGTAGATGTGTAGTTTTCAATTTTCATTTTATGTGAATTTATCGTTGACATATTTTTATAGTTATGTTATTGACTGGTAGATTACACCGATTATTCATACAATTGTATCAAAGCCTTATGACTAAGTAGATTTATTAGAAATGCTGTCGACGTTATTCGGAATCAATTTTTTTGTGTGAACAAACGTTCTTTGTTTGCTTAGAAAGAAAAAAAAAATGAACGACGAAACCAAGAACGCAGATTTCCAGTTCCCCTATGAACCATACCCAATACAAACGGCATTTATGACGGCGCTGTACCAAACCCTAGATGCCAAGAAAATAGGAATCTTCGAAAGTCCAACTGGAACGGTATTGATTTTCCCTTAAGCAGAAGAGTGTGGCACTTGAGCTACTGCTGTGATAAGCAAACTAATATTACTATCTTGTAATTCTGTTGTTACATTTACGGACGACGAAAGTCCATGTTCGATTTCTGATTTCATTTCACACGTATTGGTCATGTATTCAAAACCTTGAAAGATTAAAAGTTGAAGTCTCTCAGCTGCCAAGAATCCTTTCTTTATATTGACACGATATTGAAATTTGTAAATTCCCGTAAATATCCAAATTATCCATTTCAGGGAAAATCTCTGAGCTTGATCTGTGGTTCGTTAGCGTGGCTACAGCACTACAAGAAGCGACAAGTGGAACAGCTAGCAGAAAATTTGAAATGGTCAGCCAATAGTCATATTGGAATTTTTGTTGATTAAATACGTCGCTCGCCATTTAAAACCTATCGTTTTTCTTTAGTGAGAATGACGACGACGAAAGAGTCGCAGAAGGTAGGCATTTATGTATTCTCGGCAAACGCAATTGTACATAACAATTAACACACAGCTGCATCCTATAGCGTTGCATTTGGAAACTGTTGTGTACTGAAAATGGTGACCATCATTGAATTGCAAACAAATGACCATCAATGTTAAAATCTCTACATATTATACAATATGGCTGTCTGTCTGCTTATAACTCATATTTAGTAAATAGAAAATACAGTTTGATTCAAAACAAGTACATTAAAAATGATTTTTAAGAATACGCTTTATATATGTACTAGTAAATAACCCGTCAAAAATGACGGGAAAGTTTTTTTGTGTTCATTACGAAATTCATTGTTATAGTTAAGACCCTATTTTTTATGTTAATAATATTTTAATTATAGATTGGTTTGCATCATTTTCTAAAAAGAAGGAAAAAGATGATGCCCTTCAAATAGTGAAGGTACGCTCAAACGGAATTTTTGTAATTCCAAACACGGTATAATTTTAAGCATGAGATGACCTGATATTATTTTTCACAGAAACAACACGACAAAATCAAAAAACGTGAAGAAAAACTGAAGTTGATCAAAGAACGTGTCACAAAATCAGTATGTAATACCCAGCATCATTTTGTGACCAAAAGTGCACTGTAACATGTGCAATATGTGGTGTTCCTAAAAGTGTCGAGACAAATTTTAACTACAGATGCTACGTTCGCATCAAAAGCAAACAATCCATATAGACATACGAGTCCGGAAATGCTTCCCTTTTGAGATAACACAGGGTGAAGTCACATGATTGCATAGGCCCATTGTCTCATAATCACTGTAGCAAATGAGTATAAGATTTCCGGACCCATGTTTATGGGAACTTTTCACTTAGTTTCGATGCATAACATCTGTGGCTAAAAATTCAACTTGACCTTTTAGTAACACCTTATATCTTTGAACTCGTTCTCAACGTTTTGGATGTTATGTTAAAAAAATAATAGGTGAAACAACCAATATCCAAACATGACAGCTTTCACGAGTTGTTCAAACATAAGAAAGACATCATCGAAAAGCTGGGATTGAACGAAGAAAATGACAGCGATGATGATCTGCTTATTCAGCACGAATTTGACGAAGTAGAAGACAGCGAGGAGGACGACGACGACGATGATGATGATGATACTGATATCAAAATTTTCTACTGTAGTAGAACACATTCCCAGTTGTCTCAATTTGTCCACGAGATCAAAAAGACGTCCTATAAGGATAACGTTCGTGTTGTAGCCTTGGGATCCAGACAGGTTAAGTGCTGTTATTAGTTAATATTTTATTTTCACTTCCTTTAACATTAATTTATGATTTACCAAAATATTTTATACATATTTGTTCATTGTCATAATTTTTCCAAACTTCGTTGTGTTTTTAACAGACCTTATGTATTAACGAAGCTGTGAAGAAGTTGAAGAACTTGTCCATTATCAATGAACGATGTTTACAAATGCATCGCAATAAAGGCGGAAAGGGTCAGTATTACATTTTAGCCTACTTATTTTAATTATTTATAATCTACCATATTTTTGCGAATATAAGATGTACCTGACTATAAGACGTGATTTTTAAGGGATTCGAGTAAAAAATTGATTATCTAGGACGCGATTTATTCCGATTATAAGACTCACACAATACACCCGGGGCCGGATTTAGTAGCTTTCCGCCTATAGGCCCACACTGAATGCAGCCCTTAAATTCAGAACAGTTCTTAAGTTTTAATTTTTGTATACGCGTGTTCTTTATATTGATCTTTGATGCATCATTTGTTTCCAGAAACTAAAGTGTCGTCGGAAGGAAAAGTTACAAAGCGGAAAAAGATTAGTTCGTCTTGTCCGTTTGACCGCCAAAACACAATTGAAAATGTATCCGACAAATTGATTGTAAGCAATTTCCAAGCTAATTCACAAATATATCTTCCAAGTATAGTTGCTATGCGTGTTCACAGTGGCTGTCGGATCATAGTTAAACTCGTGTTGGTTTTGCCTGCAGGTAGAGATAAATGACATAGAAGAAAGTGTTACCATAGGTAATGCATTGAAAGGATGTCCTTACTATGCATCTAGAAGATCTGTTCCAATGACTGAAGTAAGTTTTCAAATTATTAAAGTATTTACTTTCAAACTGTATGTGATTAAAATGTTGATGGTGGACACCCTGTATAATCTCTGCTAAATTTTCATTTGCATTTTATGAATGGTTATTCTTACAACCACTTTATCCAAAAGTATGTGTGATGTATGAAAGCAAGTAGTTGTCATCGTTTGATGTGATGTTTCACTAGCTCAAAGGTACTACACTAAGTAACCTCTTACAGGTAGTCATATTGCCGTACAACATGCTAATTCATAAAGAAACGCGTACCTCTTGCAAAATCAACCTCAAGGGCAATATTGTCATTATCGACGAAGCCCACAATCTCTTGGATACAATCTGTAACATTCATACAACCGAAGTTTACGGCTCTCAGGTACATCTTGATCGTTTGTTTACTACTCGCCGCTGTTAAAATATTATTGTAACAACTCGATCGTTTTTTCAGCTCGGTAAAGCGCGCATGCAATTGGAGAATTACCGGGATCGTTACAAGAGTCGTTTTGCAGCTAAAACTTTGCTACTGGTCAATCAGCTTTTAGCCGTTATACAAATTCTCATCAAGCAAATTTCACCTGGTATTAGTTCAAGTTATTTTCCACAATGGACTATTTTTTGTGTACTACACTTAACACTGAATATTTCTGATCCACAGATACTCGGCATACACAATCACCTCAAAGTAACTAAATTTTGTGGATAAACGAAAGTTATTTCAAATCAATTCAAATGTTGAATTAACTTGCTGAAACTAGAAATCGTTCTTGATCTTGTTGCAGCGACTGAAATTTTAACGCCGCACGATTTTTTATCGTCCAACGATTTGTTCAACTTCAATCTTTTCAACTTGTTAACGTTCAGCAATCAATGTGAACTTGCAAGAAAGGTATTATAAACTCGTGTACATTCTATAAAAAAACAGTTACCTGCATTATAATTAAATTGTTTGTATAGTTAAACGGATTTACTGGAAAATATGGGACGCACTCTGAATCGGGAGGTATGTCTATTAAACAGGATGTTCCTGAAAGGTCTAGTCAAATGTTTATTTGGACACTTTTGCTTTGTTTTCATGCGTAGCAACTGTGGTTAAAATCGACTAGGAGACGACGAGACCATTCAGATACACCCTGTATATCATGATTTTTTTTTTGTGCAACATATCTTTGTAATCATTGATTTGTAATTGCTCTACGTTAGTAAAAGCTAGAGCCAAACAAACTTCAGCTGTTGGAAATTTCTTGAAGCAATTGTCTAACGTTCCCAAAGAAAAACCATCGGAAACAAAGATCTCAAATGGTGATACTACGTTCATAATTCATGACCTATGATGACAATCGTTCACATTATCGATATAATGGAACTAATCGTTGCAGATACCGAAAAGAAAGAAATCGATGAAGTGACGTCGCAGTTTCCTCAAGTGGAAGAATTTTTACGCAAGTTGACAAAATCGAACAAGGATGGACGAGTCATTGTGAACAGACAAGGTGAAACCATTTCAATCGTCGTAATGCGTTTTATAATCGAGGAGTTGGGTGAAATAACTGCCTAACTCCAACAATGTAGTTCTTGAGAAAAAGGACTAAAAACTACTGACACCTTCCAATTTAAATTAAATTCCTACCAACTGTATACTTATAGGAGGAAAATGAACAGATTTTGCAAAAAATCTGCCTCAAGTTATAGGCTAAAAAAGCCCTCAAATTACAGGCTAATTTAAAAAATGAATTTACGCCGTTATTCCAAATATCGTGCCAATTCATAAATGCATTTACACTACTTTTCCATTGTTTTGGAAGTGAATCTGAAATCACAAAAAATTTCAGATTTACAATATTCTTGCTCTAAAAAAGTCCAAATTAACCCAATGTCATTATGCTATAGACTGGTCTAAAACGATTCAATATGTGCATTTTAAGAAATGACGATGTAAGTGAATTTACACCCAACTCCTCAAATGATTGTGAATTTGCAATCGCCAACAATAGCTCTTGTAAAATTTCACAATATTACACACCTGACTTTTAAACACTTGGAATCATCAGACACAGTTGACAAGTCATCTTTAAAGTACATTCTCTTGAATCCATCGGGAGAATTTCAAGATATCGTCTCGCAAGCAAGATCCATCATTGTAGCTGGCGGAACTATGGAACCGGTACGAGTGCTCGCAATAAAGTTTCAACTATGTTCTGTTCAAATTCGACGGCATTGTCATGTTCCACATCTTCATCCCGATTCCCGTTTCACTTTCAGATATCTGAATTTAGAGATTATCTGTTTTTAAGATGCGGATCTGAACCTGATCGAATTACGCACTTCTCGTGCGGTATGACAGATTTCATAAATGCAATGCTTTTTCTAATTTCTAATACATATCATATTAAAATTTTTTAACTACGATAGGTCACGTGGTACCAGATGACCATCTCCTTCCTATTGCATTGAGTTCGGGTCCATCTGGCCAAAGACTCGAGTTTTCATTCAAGACTAGGACTGACCCTAAAATGGTAACAATGAGTGTCGCTATGCGACGTAAAGCTTACCTTACAGAATGTCCTCGATTCATGTAAGTGTTAAAAAAAAAAAGGGTTACATTCTGCACAAATGTCGTGTTTAAATCGAAATTGACACGGTGGTAAAACTTCAGCATTGTCACTTGTGCACTATGACACAAAAATGGCATAAAAAAAGAGTAAAATTTCCTCGCATACAGGGTGTTCCTGAAAGGTCTAGTAGTCAAATTTTATGCTAGTAGTCAAATGTTTTGATGCATGGCATTAACATTTATTAGAAACAACCTGTGTAATGGATCTCGAATGGTTCCTGTTTAGGAACACCTTGTATAATGAGCAGTGTTCTCATCGCATTATTAGCAAAATTGTGTATCAGAAGCTTTGCATAAATCAGAGGATTTTGGCATTACCGATATGAAGTAACGACTTAAAAACTGTGTTGTTGCGGTGAGAAGATTGCGATGAAGAGCGATAATGCCTTTGATTTTCAGATCGATGAACTCGGCAGATTAATTTGCAACATCTGCTCAGCAGTTCCTGGAGGAATTATTGTCTTTTTCCCATCATACGATTATGAGAATTTCATATATTCTCATTGGGAAAAGAACAACTTCATATCAAGAATTGGTCTAAAGAAAAAAGTATGCCACTTCCTAGCCAAAGGTATTTGTTTGTTTTTCAACTCGTACATTAATCTGCAACTTCTCTTAGGTATTTCGCGAACCCAAAACCTCGGGCGTGGTTGATAAAGTCCTAGCAGATTATTCGACTACAATAACAGTTAAGTAACTGTGATCACTTGATTCTAGTATTACCGCATCATGATTCATATCATGTTGACATGAAATTATGTGGAATTTTGATATTAGAATTCCTCAAAAGGAAGCTCGGTAACAGGTGCCATTTTGTTCAGCGTAGTGAACGGAAAAATGAGCGAAGGAATAAATTTTTCGGACGATCTAGGGCGGTGAGATATCTTTCACGTATTAATTATTTTCTTTTTTGGTGAACGTTCTTTCATAACTGCATTTTTTAACAGGTGCGTAGTGATGGTTGGATTACCTTATCCAAACGCAAAATCAGCAGAACTGAAAGAAAAAATGGATTACCTAAGCTTCACAAATGTTAATAATATCCCATACTAATTAAATTCAATATTTAATGGAAAATGTAAATCTATTATTAATACTTCACTTTTTTTTGTGTGTATATTGATCAGCCCAAGATTGATGGAAAAGCAGCAGGCCAAATTTACTATGAAAATTTGTGCATGAAAGCAGTAAACCAATCAATAGGCAAGTCGCAAATTTAATATCTTAATCAAAAATTATTTTTATGTCTTAAGTGAGGGGAGCAGTGCAGAATTTTCTCCATGTATTTTATCGTAATTTTCATACATTATATTGTTTGAAGGTCGAGCAATCAGGCACAAGAATGACTACGCCGTTATTTTATTGCTGGATGGGCGCTATGAGAATGACAACGTCAAGTCAAGATTACCAGGGTGGATCAAAAGCCATTTGCGTATTCATTCGAAATTCGGACCAGCTTACAGCACCATCTCTCAAGTGAGTGATACACGAGTATTAAACACTAAATAAGGGGTCATTATTTTGCGTCACAAGTTGCAAACTCAGTTTTCATTAAAACTACTCATTGTCTCTATGCAACTTTTGGTGTGTCGAGTGGAGCAATTTGTGGAAAACTGTCAGCTTCTTGCCAACCATTTATCATTGGTTGAGCAAGACGTCAGTTATTCACATTATTGTTCCACTTGCCACATCAAAAATTGCATGCGCAAGAAGACCTTAATACCAAAAATAATGACATCCATCCATAGAGTTTTTAAACCAAAGACAAGTTGTCTTCGTGGTTTGGAATTGTACGACTGTCTGCAAATCGAATTCTCAATATCGTATCATATCATATCATAACATGCATACGTTTTTATTTGCTGCAGTTTTAAAACAGAGCACACCTCAAAAAATGTGTAAAGACATTTCCTTATAGTTTTTCAGGTTTAAGAAACCTCAACCGTGACTATACACAACATTCACAGTTCTCTTTTTACAACCTGAGTGAGGTGTGGTGAATATATATAAAGCATTATTTTATGTAAAATTAGTTTCTATACCGATCCATATAAAAATCACTTCTCGTCATGATTTTTTACTATACTTTTTTCTTGTAGCCGATTTGGAAGTTTCACCTTTCTTGTCACCCTTTGTATCCTGTTCTACACAATTTTTCGACACGCGTTTCTTTCTATTCTCAGGAGAAGACGAAGGTGAATGTTTTCGAATCCTTTGATTGGCGGTTGATTTAATGTTACATCGTTCTTCACTATGCCTATTTGATTTCCGTCCATGATGCGGAGACCTCTTGAATGGTTTCTTATTGGCTGTGAGCATGTTCAATAAAGTGTTTTGAAGAAAACGCTTATTTGTATGTGGCAATGGACATTTCTGCCTAAAAAAAAAACAAACAAACATCAATTTGTCAAATATTATCAAAACAAACTATTTCTTAAATAATTAAAAAAATATTTCTTAATATGTTTAATTTTTATGTATGACATTTTGTTTTCTGCATTCATACTTGATACAATAAAGCTTGTTTTTTAAGAACTTGTACATTTATCGACTAGTTAAACATATAATAAATAAGCCGAGTAACAGAAAATTTGTTGAATAACTTAAAATGAACTTGTTTTATTTTGTTTTTTTGAGCAGTGTGAATTTTTCCCCCAAGTTGCAACTTTCATTTCAATTTTCACTACTGGTACATACACAAGGTAACTTTGTGATATTGTTTTAAAGTTTTTTAACATATCGTTTTGCAATTCAATGTTTTCATTAGGGCCCGGATGTTTATGCATTTGCATAGATGCATATGCAATTGCATATTTTGAGTATTTTTTCAAATCGATGCATATTTCGGTCACTTTTCTAATAAATGCATATTTCTGTGATTATTATGTTTTATTGCATAT